>WWPM01025276.1:0-10407 GCA_023279145.1 Glomeris maerens | reverse complement strand
ACAAGTGTCTCATTTTTGTGTCTTCTACTTATACAAGTGTCTCATTTTTGTGTCTTCTACTTACAAGTGTGTCATTTTATGTCTCTTACAGACGTGTCTCGTGTTTAGTGACTTCTTATAAAGGTCTCAACGTCAAGGTCTTATTTCACAAGTGTCTCGCTTTCAGTGTCTTTTTTATTGTCTCTTTTCAAGTGTCTTTTTTCCCCCAAGTGTCTCTGTGTTGACTGTAAAATGTCTTTTTTTGATCGAGACACATTGGCGATGGAATTTAAGAAACACCTGCAATAATGCCTTTTTCAGAGTTGGTACCAGGTGGCTTTTTTGAAATCAAGAGCCGTTTTAGGATCTTTATTTCTCAGAAGACTCCAAATGCGTCTCAAAAGGAGTCACCAGGGCTTAGAGTGTTATACTTATGCTGGGACGATCGAGACACACATTTGTATTAGGTCCTATTATTGTAATGTCAAAAATGACCATAGGTGGCGCTGTAACATGTTCCCCTTACCCCCTACATCAGTAACTAATAATTAGATTCATTCAGAGTAATGTTGCCAATTTCAGTTTGGAAATACCTGGACAGAAAATTCACAGAATCGATTTCAACAAATTACGTATTGTATTGTAGTTCCACAAATCGCCGCTAGTGGCGCTGTAACAAACCATATTCATTATATACTGGCAACTAACTATACATATTATGTATACAAAGGAAACGTCCGTTGAAATTGATATTGTTATATAACAGCCAATTCAAATTTCAAAAATTGGAATTATTTATCTTTTACATAGTTCCAAAAATACTCCACAGGTGGCGCTGCAAAAAAGCACACTTCATTGAAAGGGGCATAAGCCATGTAAGGGCATTCAAATGTTCCCTGCAGTAATAGTACTTACAATTTTATTATAATTTTTAAATATTAAATGTATAAAATTTCTGAATCGATTTCGATAGTCCTATAATAGCAGTTGCAAGAATCACCACTTGTGGCGCTGCAACAATTACACAATACCCACTTTGAAAAGTATTCGTTTCGTTTTGTGCCCTATTTGTATCCTATACAGGATACAAGTTATTGGGCCCATGCAGAAACACACAACACTTTGTCCAAGGATAAAAGTTTCAGGGGGGGAAAAAAGAGAAACAACATTGCAACAACACATGCACGTGCAGTTATGGGCCCCAAAAGCCCCTTTAAACAGGCCAATGGACCGGCCACTGGAGAGCAACAATTAGCTAAATCCCCGCAAAGGGCCTCGCAAGGGGCCAATGCGGAGAGATAATGCTACAGTCTTTGCCATTGTTGCCCTATACAAGAAAAGCCCCTTAATCCTATAGGAGGACCTGGAAAAAAGGGCCTAATGTGGCATGATGTTGGTGCACCAGACATCGGGCCCTTACATAAAAGGCTCCTTTCGGTTTTTAGTGGGGCAACTTAATGCAGGGGAAGGGCCCTTTGCCATCCTGCTTCGCTTGGGGCACTATACTTTTAACCATCTTTATTACTGCACAGTCTGCATGCATGCAAATTGCAGCAAATGATTTATGTCCAATATGGTGATAAAAACATTGCGTAAAAACGGAATATTTTGAACATAAACAAAGAGAAACATAAAATCACTGTGTTATGTATTTGTAGTTGTACATAATGAGGGGGTCATAAAACACTTTTACAAGCCATTAAAGCGATCACAGCTGGGTTTTTTTTATGCAAATAAAACTTGAATATTCATCATCTTACGCATGCACAATGATGCACAATATTTCGTTTTTAATCCCGTGTATCAAAAGCAATAACAAGATCTGCGAATATTGTATTTTAAGACAGCTTGAACGTGAAATGACCGTTGGAATTCGAACGTTATTTTTTGAATCCGTGGAACGTTTTCGAATAAAAAGAACGTTTTTGAATCTAGAAGGTTTTTTGAATAGATGGAACGTTTTTGAATCTATAGAACGTTTTTGAATCTGGAAGGATTTTTGAATCTGTGGAACGTTTTTAATCCGTGGAACGTTTTTGAATCCGTGGAACGTTTTTTTGAATATGTGGAACGTTTTTGAATCTATAGAACGTTTTTGAATCTGGAAGGCTTTTTGAATCCGTGGAACGTTTTTGAATCCGTGGAACGTTTTTTTGAATATGTGAAACGTTTTTTGAATCCGTGGAACATTTTTGAATCGATGGAACGTTTTTGAATCCGTGGAACGTTTTGAAAAACCGTTAAAGCGATGTGCTGCTATGCAACCAATCGCAAATTTCATAAATGCTGTTATACATTTTAATTACGTAATTTGGAATTGAAACAATTCACAGATATTATTCATAATTACATTCCACATTCTACGTATAAAATTCCCGCTCGTGATAATTTGCTCATTTCATAAGTGCAGAAATTAATGATGAATAAAACTGTATAATTGTGATAAAGAGTGCAATTGAAAAAACTAATCCGAAATTATAATTTAGAAATAAATAAGTCAGTTTACAACATACATATTACGGCATTTCTGAATTTACACGATACACAACATTAATTACTGGACATTTTATAATATGTATACAAAGAAAAACACGAATTACAATTAAAACAATAATTAACAGTGTAATTATAACCAATGTTACTGTTACTCTGATTCTTAGATAATATACTGAACACTATACTCAGACCAACACAGCTTGGACGCCACGCCCACTATTCGTATTGGTTGCGCTTATCGCTTAGTTACTCCTGTCCAAAATTCTCTAATACCCACGACAAAGATGGCGAGCGAGCAAAGAGGAGAAGCGAGCAGTGGAGTGACTAATGCATCAGCAATAGGCTCCGCCTCACGTCCAAGTTGTGTTGGTCCGAGTATATATTTCGATTTATGCAAAATATAACCCGATTAAGTTCATAGAAACCAAAGATACTACACAATTAGCGATTGAATATTATATTACTGTATGAAATTAAAACGGGGAAACAAGTGGGCGTTACTTTTGAAGGCCATTCCCTGAGCCAAGGTCGCATTTTATTCCTCCCAGGGCTATTTAAGTCGGTAAAAATCCACCTGTTTGTCATCGGCTCACCTGCTGACCACTAGGCTTAAGTAACGAGCTATAACTCGATCGATATTGTCTTTTTTTTTTCTTTGTTTGTTGGGGAGGAGAGGAGGGGAATAATTGCGAAGACGAGCTGTGAGTACCGAGTAGGCCTATTGTGGCAATTTACGGCGGCCATCTTTGTTTCTCGGTTCAAATTGCAACATGCAGGTGAATGTAATAATGTGCAAATATAGTGGCATGCAGCTGCTCGTAAAAAAAAAACTTTTTCTCTATGTCACGTGTCATTATATGCTAAACAGCACCTTGTGTGTACTGTATATAGAGCAAGCAGCTGGTGTGGAAAAATCAAAGTCCACTTTATCCCAATATTAAAACTACACATAAATATAGCTACTATTTCCATATAGTATAATTTATACCAAACTATATAATCGGCTAAAGTTTCATAATTGTTTCAATATTTGACTGCTTTAAATTTCATATTAAATTTTTCCAATTTACATACACGAATATATAACTGAGTGATTTGATAATTAAAATCAGGTAAACTTCGTCGGTATTATTTCAATATCTCACTGAATTAAGTTCGGTTATTGCCAATTAAATTAATAACTGCAATTATGGTGTATATACATTTCAATTTCCCTATATATACAAAGACAATTAAATGGTGATAATATTACATTGAATTATTTCGTTTTAATTTATTTCCAAATTGTGATTATTTCCAAATTGTGATTATTTCCAAATTGTGATTATATCCATATAAAATGATAAGACGGCCTTTAATGCGGAAAACTTATGAGAAATCATGATATATGTATTGAGAAATGGAGCTAGGACATATGTAAGAAAACATGTCTGTCTTTTCTTTTTTTCCCCCTCCCTTCGTTGTTGAGTTAAGGGTAAAAGTGGGCGTTTTATTTTGACGATCGGTTTTTATTGCGGCGGCTTAAAAAGTCTGAAAAGAAAGTTGTGACCAGAAATGCCGACTGAAGATTAAGCTTTAATTCCCCATCTCATACACATGTGTATATATATATATAAATACAAGAAGGAGATCAAAAGGTGCGCAACTTATTACACCTATAAATAGACCAGTGTACATAAATCGTTTTTTTAAGTCTGAATTTATAAATTCAACCAATATTAAACTCCACTTTGAACTAAATTTGATTTCAAACTAATAAATAAGTAAATGCCCATGACATCAACTTCTAAACATCAAATACTTTATTTTGAAACTAACATTTAATAATATTCAGAAAATAATAGCTGTAATTTAATTTTAACAGAATTTAATTAAAACAGGATTTAATTAAAACAGGATTTAATTAAAACAGAATTTCATTAAAACAGAATTTAATTACAACAGAATTTAATTTCAACAGAATTTAATTTTAACAGAATTTAATTAAAACAGAATTTAATTTTAACAGAATTTAATTAAAACAGAAGTTATTTACAACAGAATTTAATTTTAATTTCAAAATGATAAATAAACTTTAATATTCGATTTAAACTATCCTTTACAGTCAACTAACTTAATTCAAAACAGCAGTAATTGCGCAATAAACTGAAAAAGACTCTATAGTGTATATATATATTAATCTGCGAACTGTGATTTTGGACAAACAACATACATATATTCAATCTGGGCTTATATCAGTTAGGATTAAATTTAGGAACCGCGAAAAACGGTATTTTAACGGAGCACTTGGATAAGTGCTGTCAATTCGGCGCCGCACTGTAAAATTCCGAAATAAGCCTAAAAATATAGGCGTATAGAATTCGCAATTTAGCAGAAAGGCGGGGAGTTACTTATGGACCAGGATTGATATGAAGACTCGGGCGAATTCCTCGCATTGTGACGTTCCCATTTTCAGGGGATTTGGTCCAGGGGGTGGTTAGGGCACTGGGAGGGAGAAAGAGAGAGGGGGGGAGAAAAAAAGGAATTTAGTCGTCAAGTCATCGCTTGGTTTTTGTCATGTCACTTGTGCTTCTTGGTATTTTGTTGTACCATGTGGAATTGAAAATAAAAAAAGAGACTTAAGGAGGGGAATAAGAAAATCTTCTTGCAAACTCGTGCTTATAGAAAAAGGACCCTACATGGCCCATATAAATCAGATATTGAGATTTATTTTACACCTTATCAGTAAACAGAATTCAAACATCTTAAGCCTATTACGTATAAAGAAAACACAGATGCTTATCTATCTACACACTGCATATGAATCATTTGAAATGTTTTGCATTATTATGTATTACACAATCTTGAAATATAAGTTTGTAACTCAATTTAGGCTTAGCGAATATCCAAAATTATACCATTTTGTTTACCGCAGCGCCACCTGGATGCACAAATACAGCTGGGAAATAAGGTATATACAATATAAATGTCAGCACTTAAAAAGGGGGATGGAAAATGGGGAAAAAAATTATATATAAAATAATAAAGAAATGAAAGAAGAAGAATTCATAAATTACGTGAAAGTATATAGAATAATGAAAACCCGCAGACTTGAAATAAATGCATGGTGTATGTAAAGTAAAGTGTGTACTTGAGTATAATCGTGATTTGGTTGTGCAAACATGACCCCCAACAGTAATTTCTTGGGATAAAAGCGACTCAAGACAGTTATTAGTCTTGCCTAAAGCCATGTGTACACAAGAACCTCGTCTAGATCAAAATTAGTATACTTTGCTGCGCGGAAATTGCTGCCCAAACACGACCTCAGGGTCATGTTGACCTTTCCATATCCTAATTCACGTTTAAGCACAATAAAGGACACTCGGTTCACTGTATCCGATGTTGCGGTATTATAGAGGGGAACTTATTACAGATCTCAGAAGTGAAACGGAGTCTGTACGACCATTAGAAACGGAGAAAAACCGGAAATTAGGTTCCGTAAGGCTTAACGTCACTTACAACGGCGCTTCTGCTAATGGAGTTCGGAATAAAACAATCAACCCCCTCCCCCATTACAGATACGGTAACTGATTTGTTTTGCAAATTGACTGTAAAAAAGGGGAAAATTATAAGGTGAAATAAGTGAATGATTGAAATGAACAAACTCCTTTGGGTGGAGGAACGCTTTTGTATAATCCGGGAAAAAGTTTCTATCACAGATAAATCCACAAAATTTTTTCTTAGCTAATTCAGACTATATATTAAAACAAAACATCCTTATTAGGTATATATAATTAAGTTAATTTCCAATTAAAAATTTTAAAAAGTAAAATAAGAATCGCACCGTCAAAAGACACGTTAAAAAACCAATATCAAATCGATAAGATGGCTTAATAATCTTTTCCATTATAGCTAAGATATTATTAAGAATCACCCGTATTTGGCCAGTTAGGGAGCGTTCAATTCGCATGTCCACTAATTACAGAAATAAAATAAGTAAAATGGTGTCCGAAAAAATGAAGGGGAAAAATTTGATTCCGGGTTCAATGTTGTTTCATATTGTTCATGTCTCTCCCCTGATTTCCAATATTATCTCGTTTCCTCCAACAGGCAGCAATTAAAAGAAATAAAAAGGACAGAAAAAGAAACTGTCAAGAAAGTAATAAGAAAAACTGAAGTGGAAGGAAGTTGACACGAAGTCATGTGCAGAAAAATGGAGGATATCCTCTTCCTCCAAAAAATCAATGAAACAAATTATTATTCTTTTGTTATATAGGTTTTCTGCTGTGCACACATTGAATAAAACTGCATTTATATAAGTTATCTGTCAGTTAGATTATTATTACTGCTACTACTTCTACTACTACATGTTTCTTATCGCTTTTTCTTCACTGGATTTTTTCAAGTATCTTCCTTAAATACATTCAATGCTCATCGGAGTTTCATGTTTTGTGCCACTTCGTGTCGGGAATCTTAAAAGATGGAGAAAAATAAGACAATGGTGTTGTGGGCATTAAGAAGAAGAAGATGTTGGCAAGAAAACAAAACAGGTTCCTTAAACTTAAGATAGAGAAAAATAATCCTATACAGGAAAAGGGGGGAAAGGAAACTTAAAAAAAAACAAAGAAAAGTTTTGAGTGAGAAATGCAAAAATCTCTTTGTGTATAAAATGTGGATTTTTCTAAACAAAGCAATTACAACTGTACATTTTGATCTGGTCACACGTGTCACACCTGAAATGACCGTCAATCAACCGCAATGTGACGCCCACACATTTTATAATAAATGTCATTGGCCAATGAAACTTTTTTCATATAACAGCAGCCCAAAAAAAAGTGCACACCAAATGGGCGTGTCAAATGCACACATATATTGAAACAACTGCATATTTCCAAGTTATGTAACATGTGTACTGCATTTTTGAAAGTCTTTCACACAGCTATTATACCGAAAAGATAGTTTCAAATAATCCAATTTTTTTAAAAGGGGTATAGTAACAATTTTTAAGAATGTATAAGAAGAAGATGTCAAGTTTCTACTGCTTTATTATCATATAGAGGTATTCAAGAATGCGATGGAACAATCAGAATTAACATAAGTTTCTCGAAGATGTTTGCGTTGTTGTCATTCCAAATAAGATTTTTGGCTTCGCTAAACTCTGAAGTTTTTTCTAACAGTCTGGATTGTATCTCTCGGATGTAGATGTAACACATTCGTTATAATGTGTAGCATCTTAAAATTTGTTCCTAATAAATAATAATTGTTAATATTTGAAAGGGTTTTTCGCGAAAAGTTGACGCGACAAGAACAGTCTTCCAATTTTTGGGCCACCCTGTATAATTTTAACAGCTATTACATCCAGGGCACTAGAGAATAACTATTCTAACCAATGTTAATCAAAATTGAATGCATGATCGTTATAAAAGATTGTGGATAGAAAATTAGAAATCAGCGAAGAATGCGATCGATCGCGACAAAGTGATTTTGTACAAAAATATTTTAAAATACATAATTATCTAGAAAATATAATGTATGATACTAATGTGATAGTATACAACTTCATTACTGTTTTTTAAAACATGTAATTGAATGAATTAACAAGTGGAATTCAAAATAACAGCCGTTTCGCGTCCCGGATGTTGAGCCGCGATCGCAACGATTAGAAATGGTTTTCAAAAATTGGCTAAACTGCATAGAAACACATCTTAATTACAGAACTATGAAGATGCCACTGCTTCATCTCAAGTCTTTTACAAAAAACAAAGGAAATGCCAAGATTCGGATTTCGAACTTCAATCCGTGTTCATCGCGATAGAACGATGATGACACCATTGCGTGTTGTCAATTTATTAAAAATAGAGATGAACTCAGTAATTATTTCTGTATAAATCAGGAATGTCTGCTGAATCCAATGGTACCACTGGTTATTTATTAACAATATAGTAAATGCCCCAAATCGGGCTTCCGCTATAATAACCGCAATCCGCAGCGAAAACAAGGTTTCCCATTTAAATAGATATGTTTAATTGCGAAAATAAGAAATTTTGATGTAGTTTATCATACAAGAAGCCCTTCTGAATCCAGTGGCATTATTAGTTTATTAATCTGACAACCGTAAAGGCCCCTGATCGGAAAATCTTGCTTGCGCCATTATCGGCTATGGCATTAATGAAGTTATCCCGTTTACTGCATTAAAATTAAACAGTATTGTGACAGATTATAATGTAAGAAGCCCTTCTGAATGCAATGGAACTACATTGGTTTACTTCTAAGACGATCGCACGAGATTTCTCTCGTTTCGTAAAGGGCTCAAACTGGCCCAATTCGTTAATTTAAAGGTGAACTGACATTGATTTGAAACCCCTCTTGAATTTTACACCATTTAATTGCTCACAAAGTTATTTACATTTGAAGTTTCCTTATTTTTTGGCTTATGGGGTCGAGGCTATAAAGGGAGGGGGCGAGGCTAGCATGGACAGTCTGTTGCACCATTTGTGGCAATTAACCACATGTGTAGCTGTTATACCTTGCCACATTTTAATGAATAGGTCCTTTTCACAGGCCTGGGGATCCTTTCTGCCCTTTCCCAAACCGATTTCCATCTTGTGGCTCAAAAATAAAAGCGTGAATGGGTCAAAACTTCCTCGACAGCGATGAAAATGAAGCCGCCATTTTGAAAACGCGTGTTGGTGCAATCGGCACGCCATACTCCGCTTACCAGATGTAAAAATTGACAAGATTGTGCCGGTTTCCAAGCAACTTCTACAATTATTATTAAAATAACGATTCGACAGAAAACCAAAAGATTTGGTTCGGCAAAATATTTACTGTCGGTTCACCTTCAAGGAACGCATTGAAATCTCGGAAACTTTCTTCAAAATTGTTGGATAAGGTTCTGGGGAAACATTAAAACGACTACAATATATAAGTAGAAAGATAATTGTATCTGAATTTACGGTACAGATGTTGGTGGAGAAAGAGAGAGAGAGAGAGGAAAAAAACACATGATGACAGCAGGGTCTTTCGGTGCGTTTTGTTTATGGGTCTCTCGTTGTATACCTTCACTGCACACTTAATTTATGTTCAGGAATCTGTGTACACATATATGTGTATGTGTCTTTGTTGGGGACAAACTGCACCACGTGTCAAAAAATGAACCAGGTGCAAGTGATAGCTAGCTGCGGAGTAAATATTGACTCGTTTAAAAACTATGACTGAGGGGGTTTGTTTCTTTTTTCACTCTCTCTCTTTCTCTCTCTCTCCCCCCTTCATTGTTTTAAGGGGTTGTTTGTTAGGGGCACATAGTATACTATAGCTGCAAAAAATGTATTGAAGTGCTTGTGTCAAACGGCGGTTGACTTTGAGTGCAAATGCGTGAAGAAATGCCTGGATGCAAGGCAGAGCGATAACAAGAATTCCAAAGATAAGAAAAATCCGCCAACAACTCTAAATAGCATATCGATAAATTTTCATACTTTTATGATGTCATTAATTAGCCAGCTTGTTCACATTACAACAAACTGCTAAGCGCCGGTGTGACACTTAAGTGATCGTAACCAAAAACCTCAATGAGGAATTCTTGTTTCCAATTTCTGAACTACTTGCTTTTTTATCGATAAACTTTTTTTTAAAGGTTCAAAATGTATAGAAATAAAAACATCTGCCTCGTTACATTCTGACATCTTAATCATCTCATTCCATTCATTGACCTGAAGCCTTTAGGTTTCGATTCAAATATTAACGTAATTTATCGGCTACGTACACGCGCAACCGCGGCTACTCAAACGTAAATAACGAATTATCCCCTTCGGTTTCTGCAATTGAAATGTTCCCAGATAGGTTTTACATTAACGTAGGAATGTTATGAAACGTTTAGAAAATAATTCAAATATTGAAAGATGCGTGTAAAATGTTCAAAGTTGCCGCATCACGGAAATACGAAACATTTTAAGG
>WWPM01025272.1:0-12430 GCA_023279145.1 Glomeris maerens | reverse complement strand
CTACTGCAGGAGAAAGTAGGCGAAGGTGTGCGTTCTTGTAACCGGTTATAAGACGTTCAGTGTCAAGAAATTCGCATGAAGAAAAGTTAAAGAAGTTCGTAAGTTTAGCTTCTTTCCAGTGTAGGCCTAACATCCGCATTTCTCAAAGTCTATTTTCGTGGACGATGTGGCCTCGGCAACATCCCACTTATATACATATATAGCCACCAAGACGTTTATTTCCTCAAGAAAAAGTGCGGAAAAAACATTCCCCGGAATTCGTCTTCAGGAAACACTTCTATCTCCATGCATCTCTCGTCCAAATACACATAGACAGGCCCGAAAGTGGAAATGATAGATACAGAAAAGTAAATTTGGACATGCGCTGTTAAAAAACGCGTTGTTAGTTCAGCCACATCCCTCCAATTTCATGCAAAGTTGAACCGAAACCGACTACATAATATGTGCAATTTATACACCTATGAGCTGACCTTCACCCTCTTGCCCAAGGTCACTTCCGGTTGGTGCACCGGAGCTGCCCAGTACCGGTGATCAATTTCCCTCTTCACATTCAACTTCCTATCTGCAACCGTTCCCAAGTTATTCTCGAAGAGGCGTTACTTATGACTCGCCCTGTATAACCTCTTTATCGCGTTTACTTATACAGGGTGGAAAAAAAGTCTTGCCTGTTTGGAAATAACTTTGACAGCGATGATTCTAGGCAACTTACGAGTATGAACAAAGTTGGTCTACACACCGGGAGGCATCTATATCTATAACGTCGAATTTGACCTTGACGCCCGCTTTCAAGGCCATTCGAAAACTAATTCTGTTAGTTTTGCCGATAGGGACATAGTTTCAATTTAGGAAATGTTGCCAACCATATTCGTAACATTTTGGTGAAAACGGAGTTGAATTACAGACTTGTATTACACCCTGTATATAAAGAACGACGGATGTTAAAAATGGCTGCCTCATTAGCTGTTATTTTGTATACATACTATACAATGTAAACATCATTAAATGCAGAAGGTATTTTTCTCACAATCAATCTCATTGAATTTTGCCATCGTTAACTGAATCGATTGATTTGCTTTTTTCCTCCCTGTGTGGGTGTATTATTCAAAATAATGAGAAGCTTAAAGTGAACCGTGAGTCCCAAAAGCCTTTGTCAGCTTTAAGAGTCATTATATGCGTATACAAAATATGTCCCACAAAAATGTATTATAATTTTGATGAATGTTATAATTATGTACATAATATTGCAGGTACATCCCATCAGATTTGTATTACCCAGTGGTTTCCGACCTGGAATTGAAGTATCCATTCAGGGTACGATACCCGTTGGCGCTAGCAGGTTAGTAATCGATATTTATCAATAATCTATAAATCATTAGAACTATTCCACTATAATATTCACACCTAAATTCGCGAAATTCCCATGCCAAAATGGTCCAAACTCACACAAACTGTGATAACGCTCCAACCCGCCAAACGGCCTGGCGCCGCGCCAAAAACTAATCGTGAATGGGGAAACTCGACGCGCTTGGAGTGGTGCGAGCGGCCGGTTGAATATTCAACCGGTCGAATATTCGTTGAGCCGCCCCATTTGGCGTTGGCGTGGCCGATGCGTGAATGGGGGAAACCCGGCGTGGAGCGGGAACGGAATTTGAGAATCATGCTGAATCTGGGAGGGGGGAAGTGGACTCGTAGTGTGGGGAGGCGTGGCGCAGCAAGCGTGGGGATTGGGAAAAAAATGGGGAGGCGTGGCGTGGCATGCATGTGATTGAACATGAAAATGGAGCTGCTCGACGCGGTCGTGCATGTTGGGCAAAAATGGCTGGGATAAAAAAATGGAGTGGTGTGGCGCGGCGCGCCGCTGCTTGGAACAACGAATATTCGACTGGCAGTTCCATGCCACGCCACGCCGCGCCACTCCACTCCGCGCCGCTCCACGCCGCGCCACGCCTTGCCACGCCACTCCGCGCCACTCCACTCCGCGCCACTCCACTCCGCGCCGCGCCACGCCACGCCACGTTGTGGCACTGGTGGATTAAGGAGACCAAGGAGGGTTGGAAACATTGTAGGTTTTAATGCAGAGCATGAAACAGTCCATGGGAAAGTTGGAAATATACTCACGGAGTTAATTCTGCGTTTTGTGATGAAATAATTTCTGCGTTGAACGACCCGATGTTATTCAGTGTTTTGAAATTTAGGAACGGAAGAAGCAAAATTGGAATGAAAAGCCTTAATTGGAATGCAAGACTCGGTTAGATTCAAATGTCGCCATCGATAATAGTATACAATATACTTAAACTGGAATGTTTTCTGACCTAATTAAGCGGAATACAGAACAAAACACTTCACTTGTTTTTATTTGCGACTATACTAGTTTCGACTCGTACATCATGATCAGGTCAAAGTACACTTTCTACACCAACTAATAACAGAACAAACAATTTAATCGAAAGTCTGAAATCGAAATACCTCAGCAACAAAGACAAACATTTTCATCAGATCCAATGGTGAACATCAGATCGAATACATCGAGTCAGACAATGTCTCAGTAGAGAATCTCAGTGAGTTCGAAAGGGCCTCTGTGCCGTGTTAATTAAGGCATTTTCTTTCGTTGAGTCCGTTTTGGTGCATATGTCTTTGAACAGCTTTGAAGGCGAGAACCAATTGGATTTGGGAGGTTTGGGATGATAGGGCCCGTGAAGGGGAAGTTGATCTTGATGTTGATAGTCCATTTGCTGTCTGTCATCAGTAAACGTAAAATATTGATTTCCGTAACGATTTTTGGATGGATAAAGATTTGTTGTCGATATTGATACACCGCATATCCATGTGAAGATTTCACTGAATTACCTGCCTATATAGTACACAGTGATCCGTGTTGTGGCCCTTATTACAGGTAGCATTATTTAAATCGATTAATGATGCATGCGATAAAAGAGGAAATACGAATGTCTTTTTCGGTAAATTACAACTCTATTCATCCTGTTCTTTTTATTATACTGGGAACATGATTTTCCTTTTCCTTCTTCTCCTTATCGATTTTTCAACGGGCACCAAACGGTAATAGACCAATGATTGAGGCCATTTGTGTTCGCTTCTCAAGAAACTGTCGGTTTCCTTTTCCTCTTTCTTCAGTTGTCAAATAAGTGTTATTAAGCAATCGGTTTTGTGTAAATTCGGATGAGATGCAAGAGCCATTAAAAGTTGAAAGCCCACACTTGTATAAACAAAGTTATTAACAGCTTTGAAGGTGAACTAGCTGTCAAGCAACACTTTTATTTTATATTTATCTCATATACATGCGAAACTATACTAGGCACAGTAACATCTATTAAGGGCTATGAGACACTATGCCAACTGTTTGGGAAATAAAATGGGAGAAATTTGAACACAAATGGGATTATTGTGCACATGTGTTACACCGAATTATTGATTTGTGTTGAAAATGAATGCAGGTTTGCCATCAACTTGCAACAGGGGCTCGAGAAGAAGGCCCCTGTGGCCTTTCACTTCAACCCCCGCTTTGAGGGACCCGTGGTGGTACGAAATTCCCGCCTTGAGGGATCCTGGCTTCAGGAGGAACGTGCCCTTGATCAGACAGAGTTTCCTTTCGCCCATAAAAAGGACTTTCGTCTGGTCATCACACCCACTCAGGAGTGGTTCCAGGTATGTACACCTACGTCTGTTATACTGTAATAACTGCGACCAGCTGGCGACCATTGGCCACAAAAATGCAGGGGCCTCATTGAGTGTTATCGCCTTTAAAGGTGACCTGACATGGCAATTTTCGACATTTTTAATATTCATGAAATTTGAAGGAAACATACTCCACATAATGGGGAACCTTCCTGCAAATTTTCAGATTTTTCTGCGTAGCCATTTTCAAACTGTGAGCACTTGAATCCGCTACGGTGGAGTGACAGATAGCAGGTGTATCTCCCTATCTACACCTGCTAAGTGTCAAATTTCTACATGTATGGGTGCCATCCGTAGCAGTAAAAGACCCGGGCAATTTCAAACTGTGAGCAGTTGAATCTGCTACAATGGAGTGACAGTTAGCAGGTGTAGATAGGGAGGGAGATACACCTGCTAAGTATGGGTGCCATCCGTAGCAGTAAAGGGCAATAGTGAGGGAAAATGGCGAATCGTGCGCCTGTGCTGCGGAAAGGCCCCAGGTGGTTATTACAACCGGAAACTGGTTTGAGCAAGTAGGCTTTCCATACTTGGAGTCAACGTCATCGAGTGACGTCATCAACTCAACTGCGCATGCGCAAACAGCTGCCTGTCAATGTGAGCCGAACATTAACGCTGGTCGCAGTTACGGTACTTGAAGTATTAATAATTGATATTAACAGATTTTAGTTAGTCAGTTTGAGAGGGAACTACTATGCCCCAATCCTATCGGACATGATTAGAGCTTCGTGATTGGTTAAAAGCCAAAGGGCCAGTAGACTACTAGAAAGGCCTTATAGACACGAGCGAGTTTCTATTCCAATTCATCGCAAAGCGACTCCCGCGCTTAGACTTCTCATACTAACTAATGCTAATCATCTACACATACACACTTAAGTATGATCGTATTGTCCTAGGTGGTAGTGGACGGCAATCATCTCCTGAACTTCAACCACCGGCTTCCCCTCGACACCGTTACCCATCTTTGCGTTAAAGGCGACATCTTCGTCAAATCCGTACACGTTTCAGCCCCAATCGTAAGGAAATAGTTCCTTCTGCTTTTTCTTATGATATACCTTATAATATGCCCTTATAGCAGCCCGAGTTATCCAGCGTTTCGATCCCCGGCAACCTGAAAATTGGCGATACGATCCACGCGCACGGCAAAGTGAACCACGATGCCGCTTTGTAAGTTCCCAAAGTTTACACGCCCTATGCTCCGAGGTGAATGATGGATGTGGGATTACATAGTTTGTCAGTGAACCTGAAGGGTGGCAAGGATTCAAACGACATTAGCCTGCACGTGAACCCGCGATTCGACGAAGGCGACGTGGTGTTCAATACTTTAACGAACGGTGAGTGGGGCCCCGAACAGAGACACGGTGGCATTGGGTCCTTGGCCCAAGGTGAGGACTTCAACGTGGTCATCAGTGTAGGAATCGAACATTACGTGGTCAGTTAAGTTCGACGAAGTGTTTGGGGCCGTATGATATATCTATTGAGTTTTAGGTCTGGTTAAACGGCGCCCACTTCACCACGTACGACCATCGGCTACCTGTGGATTCAGTGAGTGATGTGGTCGTATGTGGTGACGTCACAATAGACCGGATCATCGTCGACAGTCAACCGGTAAAGTTGATGCTAAAGTACTTTTAGTACTTTTTTGCATACATCTATGGGGAAATTTACCGCTAATAAGTGCGACCAAGGTGTTAGTTCCAATTAATTTCCTTTGTTACTAACAAAAGGCCCTTTCTCCACCCGGAAATCTTGGTCGCAGTTATAGTACTCAAGGCATATAATGTCATTATTTTTGTCCAGACTTTCCTTTGCGAATTATTCGAAGCTCGAGAAATCGGTTCATCCGACTTCCAAGTACACAGTGTACACCCGGTAAGTTTTGTTTGAACTTTGGAAATTAAAAACCATTTCAATTCAAAACTAAAACGATTTTTCTTTCAAAACAAAAACGATTATAATTCAAACTACATATTCAAATTTCAAACAAAAGCGATTTCAATTTGCAGCTAAAACTATTTCAATTTAGAACTAAAACGATTTTAAAATGATTTTAATTGAAAACTAAAACTAAAACGACTTTAATCGAAAGCTAAAACGATTTTAAAACGAATTTAATTTAAAAGTAAAACCATTTTAATTAAAAACTAGAACTTCATTAATTGAAAACTAAAACTTCTGTAATTTAAAATTAAAACTAAAACTTCTGTAATTGAAAACTAAAACTAAAACTTCTGTAATTTAAAACTAAAACTAAAACTAAAACGACGTTAATTGAAAACTAAAACGACTTTAATTGAAAACTAAAACGACTTTAATTGAAAACTAAAACGATTTTAAATGAAAACTAAAGTCTAACCGAAAACTAAAACGATTTTAATTAAAACTAAAACTATATTAATTTAAAACTAAAACGACTTTAATTGAAAACTAAAACTAAAACTTCTGTAATTTAAAACTAAAACTAAAACTAAGACTTCTGTAAAAACTAAAACTAAAACGACTTTAATTGAAAACTAAAACTAAAACTTCTGTAAAAACTAAAACTAAAACGACTTTAATTTAAAACTAAAACTAAAACTTCTGTAAAAACTAAAACGACTTCAATTTAAAACTAAAACTAAAACGTCTTTAATTGAAAACTAAAACGACTTTAATTGAAAATAAAGCGATTTTAGCGATCTGTAGAACTTTCCCAAGTGCTGTCTGTCAATTATGTTTTCCTTCGCAAAAATGGTCTGCTCAGAATCTCGCAGCAATTTTGATTTGCTTGATTTGCCTCCACCCTCGTGAATGATGTGCAGCAATTACTCTTGAAAAGTGCTCTAATACGCAAATGGTTTCACTGTATACATACAGGCTGTACCTGCTTACGTGCCGATTCCAGGGGCACTTGACAAGGGCAGGTTCGTCTTGGTCACTTTCGTGCCGAAACCAGCCGCAAAACAGTAAGTCCAATTTACACACGCCGCTTCTTTATTGATTTTTCCCCATGCATGCAATCTTGAAGACACTCCGAACTGTAAAATCGATGCTACGCGTACACAAACCACGCAAATTACAGGGCGGGAGCGAATTAACGCGGCTCGCGTAATTGGAGCAGAAAATGGGAATTTCGATTGAAATACTGAACGGATAAGATGTATTTGAAGTTTCTTCCTGCCCATGAACGACTCGCATTCACATTTAACGATATATTACGGCAACTTCCCCATTTTGATGGAACACGTACGCAAAACTTCACGGTCATCCGAGTCTTAAATACGAGAAGGGACGTGATTATTTGCCGGGAAAAGTACTACCTCTGTTTGGAGAAGATGAAATGAGACCCTAATGCCCAAATATGGCCGAAAACCTACATCAACGAATTCCCACGTGTTACGCGAGGCCCAATTGGACTTTTCCACTCGGATGGTGGTCTAATTGGAGAGTCATGTGCAGATACGAATGTGGTTATAGGACCATTTTTTTATCCGAAATTATATTCCGATTTTTGCGGCTTATTTTTTGGGGCACGTGTTATAACGGTTGGTTGGGTTGTGAGCCCTAGCAGCTAGGGCTCAATGTGTGCTGTGCTGCAAACGACAGATCATCCAACAGCAACAAAAAAACCCCAAACATTATCTTTGAAGAACATGGAGTACCAGTACCACATTTTTCCTCCTGGATTGATTGAAATAAGACATGGAACAAATATTATATTACTTTCCGGCTTATATACTACTGCAAGTACACTGCAGGAACTTGGAAAATTATATACGATGTATTTTACGGTGGCAAGTCTCAGCTGAAGAACTACAAAATAATATTATTATGATCTTTATGTTAATGAAGTAGTTTTGGTTTTCACCTAAACAATCTGGTTTTGATTTTGGTTTTCTTAATTTTGAAGGTTTTGGATCAACTTGCAGAACGGTTCAGACGAGAACGCGGATGTGTGCCTTCACGTGAACCCGCGATGGGCCGATGTGCCCAAACCCGTGGTTGTCATCAACAGTCGCGCAGGGGGCACTTGGGGCGATGAAGTGTTGCCAGATAGCTTTCCTTTGCATCAAGGCGAACACTGCGACTTGGTGGTCCATTGCAAGGATGACCACTACAGAGTGGCTCTGAATGGGCACCATCTGGCCGATTTCCCAACGAGACTTCATCCATCCGTTTCTGACATGGTCCATGTGCATGGTGACGTGGTAATCAAAAGAATTCTCGTCATTTAAGCCATTTGAATCACGATTTATTGATCGATCGACAAACAGTCGTATTTAACCAAGTTGGAATTTGACAATGCATCATGCTGTATACTCGTATAACTCTTTACAAACAAAAGCAACTAAATTAATAGCTACATTACTTATGATTTGATCGGTCTAAGCTTTCGCTATTAAAATTGTACTGAGCAAAATCAGTGGATTCAGGTCATTTTCTGTAGATTTCACCATGCATCAAGCAATAATACACAAGAAAATGCATTTTCAGTGCTTAAAATTGCATTCATTCCCTCGTGATTCCGAGCTTATCCGTTAGGTGGCGCGCTTGCAAATCGCGAGAAACCCTGCAGCGCCACCGTCAGCGTTTGCGGAACGATAGGGAACCAACCACCGTCGTATCTTCTACGAGTATGTATTTGTGCTAGTTGCAGCCGTAACCCGCTAGATGGCGTTAGTCGGCGCGGTTGGTTTCATCGGCCTTCTTGTCCTGTGACTGCGAAATGCCTTTGTGCAACAGCTGCACATTATTGTTGATTTTAATCGACGATTTCGTTAGAAAAGTACTTTTCGAGTGTTTTCGTTTGGGTTGAACGTGAAATTAGCAATTTTCGAGTAGTATAAGGCGAAACGAGTTCGAAGATGACGCCATTGTCGATTCGTTCCATTCGGCGATCGATACCGATGAAACGAGCTTTTCCGTCAGCCAATCAGGGACGGACGCAGCCTGATGACGTCACAATACGTTTTGGGTCGGTGACGAAGGCAGCCTGATGACCGTGTAACAATTGCGTTGGGCATTTGGAATGCTCCAACTCTGTCTCTATGGTTCTACTATATATACGGCGGCCATCTTGTGGCGTGCTAAAACTTTCTTCGCGCGTTTGGGACCTTTCTCACGTCGTAAATCACGGTAAGTTTCAACTTCTTAACTACGAAATAACAAGTGTAGGCAGTAATAGGTAGTTGGGATTGCGAATTTAAGTATTTAGACTTATAGATGGATTTTTACGTCGATATTAATAGCATTATTATGTCATCCATTGTGGGTATAAAAGGTCAAAATGCACTAATTGAAGTGTTGTAACCGCGTTTTTCGTGGAAATTATCGTTTCCAGATGATGCATTTATTGTAGCTTTGTAATTTAAGGAGATTGGGGATGCCAAAATGCGAATTTTTATGAAACATGTTGCGTTTTTGTGATTGTGTCTGTAAGAATTTTCAAATTTTGGGAAACAGGTTTTGGACTTTGGATGGATCCATGTTTTGCTGCAATCGTTTCATGGAAATACAGATCTTATGTAAAAATGGCGACCTGTTTTCAACAGATTATTTAGAAAATGTTGCAATCGTATATTGAAACTGCTATAGTGCTGCCAAAATAAGAAAAGACTAGTGCCCCGCCCCGGCCCGCCCACAATGAAAGACTGGCCAATTGGCTTACACCACGCTTGCACAGGTTATATTGGCCAGTCTGCATTGTGGGCGGGCCGGGGCGGGGCACTAGTCTCATCTTATTTTGGCAGCACTATAATTAAAAATCAGACTTAAACGTGTTGAAATTTTGGAATAGAAAGTTCAAATAATTGTTCAATGGAACCCGGCTAATTGGGTTACGCAATAGAAGCTGGCCCAATTAACCGACTGGCCCAAGTATTAAACGACATTGTGGCCCTAATATAAACACAAAATAAATTATTGCCATTGATTTTTTTCGTCATAAATACAATACTTTGGTCCCAATATGCGGTTTGGCCCATTAAACCGGATCCAGCTGTATATATTACCATTAGTAGTACAAATTAACATCACTTAGTGTAATTTTAATAAAGTGAAAGTTAGTTCATTAATATTCATTAATGATTTTGATCTCCAGATTGTTATATGCTGATTTCTCAACGATTTTAGGTGAATAATGTTGGGTAATTTGCATAATTTGACTGGATTCGTCGAGTTGCTCATCGTTTCCACACAGTTTGGTCCAATTTGAGTTTGTCTTTAGTTCACTCTTGATATTTGCTGAAGAAGAGGAGAAGGAAAGAGGCCGTTATTAGTGGCCTAGGGCCTCTTTACTCTTATTCCACGCGCAGCCTCTTGAATATTAAAGTCCTATATTGTGTGGATTATAGTTCATTTATTAGTATTGCCTTAGGGCTTATAGGTCTTGTTTCTAAGAAACAATGCAGTTGTTTCTATTTCGGACAGACAAACAGTTTCAAAGACAAAATGGCGATTGTTTTTTTGAAGAATAATCTATGTGATACTCAATATTTGTTTATTTTCCTTCTGTTAACACAATATTACAATTGTATATATACAAGAATACGGTCTATTGATGTGGGGGGGGGGAATATTTTGTTGTTATTTGGTGTGAACATAAAGGGGATTACTCGGTTTCCATAAGGGCTTTTTGGGTGCTATATAAAGGGACTGTTGTAAAAGAGATCCCATTCAATTGGGAAATGTACGCATTTAAGGGCATGCGGTATAAGGGGTGGTGTGGTGTCTATATCGATCAATAGGGCCGTTTTCTATTGGGCTTCAACAAAGCAGAGAGTACGTAGTGATGTAAATAGTATAAGTCAGATTTATAATTTAGGGAATTGAGGAAATTAAGCGTGTTTGCATCCCCTAAACTTTTGTTCGATATAATAACGATATACACTTTGGGTTAGGGCCTTAATGAACAGCGGATTGCACGTGACACTATGTTACGATACCAAATGTGCGGTTTGTTTTCGGAAAGGGCGGAAAGGGCAGGAGGGACAGGAGGAAACTGTGAAACCTGCGAGAGGCGGAATGCGGTGATGTGATGTATAGCATGTAAATGGGGGTTTCTTTATAGGATGCACTTGATCTAAAGGGCATATAGATGTAAATGTGGGATTAGGTAAGCAATAATATAGGAAAGTTATGGGTTTTTTTAAATAAAATATTTTTGAAGGCGGAAATCGATATTTTGCAGTTGTGTATTACAGTGTATTAGGCGCAGAAGACATGCAGCTGTAATGCAGCAGGGGAAAAAATCAATGTGGCCCCTAGCACTTTTCAATAGAGATGCCATTTTTGCAATCTGATGTGGAAAATGCAAGTTATGGCCCATTTTGGAAGAGCATTTTCTCTTTCTCTCTCTCTATATATATGACCATACTCAAATGTATAAATTTGAGGAGCGTCTCTTGGATAGGGAAAGGGCCAAGTGCCCATTTTGAAGTGCAAGGTTCAGTACAGTATATGGATTGGCAGTTTAGATGTCGAGTTGCTGCGTCCTGTCAAAATGGCCGCCAAGATGGCCGCCATTTTGAATTACGACTCGCCTTTGGTACCGGCTTGTTTCTCGAGTTGGGCCTCTGTCATGGACACTTTCATGATGGAACTGATCTGGTGGAATAAGGTTAACCAGGCTAACTCCACCTGGTCGGACCAAGTGTCCTCCAAAGATGGCCGTATCGCGTAAACGAATTGCGGCCCCACCAACTGCAACAAGAAAAGGACCAATCTGTATAAAATACATATCGCAACTCTGTGCCCTATCATCAGGGCTTATAATTTCAATGAATAGGGCACATTGGGTGAAAAATCACGACATTAGGGGATTATATGTGTACAGTTTTCCAGAGGGAAATGTTGATTTATATTTGCATCTAAGTAATTTATTCAAGAATTAAGATGATGTAACTTATTTGTTATTGCAGTTTCGGATGTTTTTCTTCTTCCTTTCGGTGGAAAATGAAATTTGTTGCTGCACATGAATTAAATTGAATTTGAACGTGGAATTTAATAAGCGGAGAAAAGGGCAGAATTCAAATGAATGTCATACATATGCATATTGCGAATAGTAGTACGGGAGTGGACCGCGTGGTGGCGCGGACTGACGTCATTGTGACAATCGTCTCGGGCCGTTTGTGTAATTATTCGAATTCATTAACAGTCGATTAATAAATGAGGAATAACTGGATGAATTAAGTAAAATCAATATCGAAGCATTTTGTGCGAATTGTTACGAAATTATACGATGAACTAAGTATTTAAACTAACTTGAACGCTTATTTAAACCGGTGAAATCGATTTTATAGTTGTTGTACCCATATACAATATGTCATGCTACTTTTCTGACATTGAGCTCAGAGGCCCATTACGCAATGTTGGTGACATTTCTTTTTTTTTTAAATCTACTCTCCAAATTCCGACATCAATTTGCCATGAAATTGGATTTATAGAGTAAGTATGGGCCTATATGTTAAAATACTAAATACGTTAAAAATATACTTAATTGTATTGATTTTGTAGTTTCTCTGGATATTTACTGGACAGATTAATAAGGGCTTGTTGCCCCAACTTTTTTTGGTTGCGCCATCTGCAAGTGCTGTGTAGTGAAGTGTCCAGACGGGAGGTCATGGTTCATTTCGTCACATGCTCGTTGGCCACAATATAACGGTCACAATGAAAGAGCCACATTCATCCCGTTATACTTTAAACGTCACACTGTTTTCGTCACATTCATTTCGTCACAATGTATTCGTCACATTCACGTCAC
>WWPM01025267.1:0-11481 GCA_023279145.1 Glomeris maerens | reverse complement strand
AAATACTGCTTTTTGCAACCTGCGTTGTTTTCTAGGAAATTCAACCTTGATTTCACCTCCAACATAGAGGTAAAACCCTATATTGCGCAGCTTTATAAATGCACAACATGTTTGTTAATGTTGAAACCAAAAAAACTTGGGTTTTAACTAAATAACATGTTGTTTTCCACTGTTCATTTGGAATTTCCAGTTGATATCATGTTCGATGTAATTAATGGTCACTTGATTTATGCTGTACTGGCATGTTTCATTCGTCGCTGTTCTTGTGTATAGTAATTAATATCTCCAATATGTTGTGCGTAACAATTAGATTTTCCTTCGTACTGCATATTTTGCTGACTATCATGAACAATTTGTATTTCTATGTAAAGCAGGAATATGACCTTGGTGAATTTTATTTTCTAGTAAATCAGCAACAGTTTGAATTATTTGAACTATCACAGATTTGTAACATGTATCTCCTGAAAATAATAATGATTTACCCACATAATGAGCATTTTGTGATAATTCACTTAGTGAGCTCGACTATTTGATATTATTTTTTGCACAAAGTACAAAGAAACTTCTCAACTATACCTTTAAAAATTTTGAAATTTGGTTTGATATTTTACTTTAAAATTAACGATGTCAGTTCACCAAATCATTTGCGCAACGATATAAATCATGCCAGCTTATTCGCCTACTATCCCTGGCCAAAAGTATTGGACCACAGCTGAAAACCTGCTTCAGCATAGCACAGGGAATAAAAACTAAATGTAATTTTGCATGTTGAGGAGTAATGAATGGTTTAAATTCTTAGAGGCCTGCATGACTTGCAACCCATTGAATTAAGTGTCTGGCAACTGTTCGTCTGGAGGCATGGATGCTATATTTCTGCCATTCTCTTGCTAAATCATTTGCACTACTATGTCGCATATTTTTGCGTAATGATAAGAGCACCATCCCAATGTGTTGATACCAGATCGCTTATTATCTGGTTGAAATTGTTTAGTTCCTGCATTCTTGGTGATGAGTAACTGTTTAGCAATATTTCTTTGTGAACAATTTTTCTGGAACAGTTGAATTATGTGTGTATTATAATGACATGGAAGAACTTATTTGGTTCTTGTTATTTTCAGTTTTAATTCCTGCACCATGCTGAAACCAGTGGTACGTGAATAAAATAAATTCATAACAAGTCTGTCTTCAATCACAACAAAGAGGGTGTGAAAACGGTTTTTTCCCCAGCAGTGGTACAATACTTTTGGCCAACATGCAGTTAACAAACAATTAAATTCTGTAATATGTGTCTCATTTGGGAACATACATATGTACTTTAGATAGTCATGGATGTTCATACAACAAATCCCAGTAGACGCATTCTTGGAAAATCTTTCCAATAAATCTTGATGCAACCTTGAAGTCAGCAATTTTTTTTTATTCTGCCCAAAAAACACGGAAGACCACAGTAAATCATTTAATAGTCAATACTGTAGTCAGTTGAAAGGGCACAACTGGTGCATCACCCTCTTGTAATTTTCCACCCTATATGAACTTCACATCAGGAATAGATAATGCAGCAGGACAATCGGACCTGCGTTATCTATTAATTAACTGGATTGAACTTATAACTGATGTGGTTTTGTTATTCTCCATCCAAAATGGCTAATGCAAACTGAAGCAGATCATGGCTTGCAAATGTACTTGCAATCCCTCATAGTGGAAGTCGTAAATTAATTTCCAAATCACTTAATAAATGGTTGGGATCTTACATTTCTACATAGATACAGTATTAAATTGCAAGATAATTGTTATGTATTTTATTCCATTTTTACCTTACCCATTATGCTTACAGATATCTTCAGCAAGCAAGTTTTCATTTTTGAGATCCATGAATGGTGGCATTGGAACTGGCAATGCCTATTTAGGACAATATTGGCTATACACCTAATTATAATAAAATGAAAATTGCTATTATTCATGAAATCAAATCCAATATGGTCATCCTCAAATTTGTTCTTACAAGTGCATTGACAGCTAGGAACTTGTCCATCTGGGCAGAAAAGTAGGCACGTTTGGCATATAGGTGGCCACCAACCTAATTATAAACAGCATTCTTTCTCTATTTGATTTGTGAAAAGATCAAAATTGTTAGTGTTTGTGTGAATACATTACATTGACATGTTTTACAACCGCGTCCGTCCAACTTGTATCCAAGAAGACAGAAATTGAAGCAATCCACCATGGGACACGGAAATGGCAAACCTAAATATAAACAGCACTCTTTCTCAGTTT
The DNA here is from genome assembly GCA_023279145.1 of Glomeris maerens. Classification (NCBI taxonomy): domain Eukaryota; kingdom Metazoa; phylum Arthropoda; class Diplopoda; order Glomerida; family Glomeridae; genus Glomeris; species Glomeris maerens. Next base: position 9,207 of record WWPM01025267.1, on the reverse strand, counting down.
GAATTAGTAAATAGCCATTATTGTAAGCTGTTTGCATCAGCTATTTTTATTAATTACACTGGCATATTTGACACCCCGTTTGTCAGTCTAGTATCTATTAGGTCAGACAATAACGCAAAATAGTAGTAAACATTTGATTACTATATGTCTAATTTAATGTCATACAGTGGTCGTTATTATCTTGTAGTAAGATAATAAAATTGAGGTTAACACGCAAAATTTGCCATTTGTGAAACACGTGTTCAGCAATTTATAATAAACAATTTTCTTCCTAGCCCAATAAAATAACTATCGACTATCTAGAATAAAATATTCTAAACATAATTTAGGAAGTTTTAGTATTTTACCTCCTGGTTGCCTTTTTTCTATGATATTCTCCTTAATCACACTACCGTAAGCAATTAGCGCCACTGAAAATAAGATCATTAACTTTTCCATGGTTCGCGATGAATTTAGTGCAGATGGAATATAACTACAGTGGTGTCAATCTCCCTTTATATTAAGCTGAACATTAATTAATGTGCATCAACTAACTTTCCGTGACGTCAACAATGTTGTACAACATGAAATAAATATTTCAAGCAATTTTTAATGAGGTGTGCCTGTAGCAAGCAGCGCCGTTTTTTGGGAATTACAGACCTGGAGGTAACCTAAAACAAACGAAATGTGGTTTCAACTTGCTGACATTGGGTTTTCCACTGCACATTTGGGATTTCCAGTTGATGTCATTGATCATTATTCGATGTATTAATAGTCACTATTAATTGATACCTTAACTGGCATCTTTCAGTTGCCACGTTTTGTGCATAATTACAATCTCTCATATTTCATACAAAAAAAATAGATTTTCCTTATTTACTATGTTCGCGATGAATTTTGCCATTTTCCAGACAGTAATAACAAGTTGCATTATCTAGTAAATTAAAAAAAAATAAATTTGAACTGATTTGTAACATCCCCTGAAATATGAATATGAAATACCAAATTTAATACTCACATATTAAGCATTTGGGGTAATTTGCTGAATAAATTCGATTATGTGATATTATTCGTTGTACAAAAAAGCTTCCCAATTGCTACTTTAAAAATGAACTACGCCATTTCACCAAATCATTGTGCAACGATATATGCTGTGAAAAATTTATTTGCAGTGTGTTCACATATGTTATTCATTTGGGGATTGCCAGTCTGGGTTACAATGTCTTTGGCGATGCAGTAGTCTGCGGCTGCTTTCGGTATGTTTCAACAACGTTTTCTTAGCATTTCGTAATGGAATCGTGGCTGCAATACCATTTGAAGCTAAATTGGACATTCATTGTTAGCCATGTCATTCATTGTGACTTTAGCTCTGCAATCTTCCCATTGTCAATAAAGAATTAATTTTTATGAATGTGGGTAAGTCATCCAATAAATGGTCGTCATTGAACTGTATATCAAAGATTTCAATTTCTTGAGCAGAAACAAAATGATCGCATAATTGAATTTATTTGTTCTCATTTCAGTCAGAATTATGAGACTCGTTTGGGTACACGAGTTAGATGTCGTGGGTGCACATAAAATCTTCCAAGATTCTAGCTAGGTTTTTGGAATAATCTTTCCAATTATTCTAGATGCAACCTTGAAATCAGTAAAAGGTTTCCTTAGAACTATTTTGCCAAAATCGCACCGGTGATCACACAGTGATTGCAATATTTCATCCTTAATGTGACCGCAGTCTGGGATAATTCTGTAAATGCAATTGTTTAAAATGGAGGTAAACCAGGTATCGTAAATACTTCAAATTGGTGCAGTAAATTATGTTAGCCATAATGTAAAAAAATTAAATTATATTGATCAGCATCTATGTTTAGCTGACTGTATTGTGATACGTACATGAAGTGAAAATGACATATTGTACAATCACAATTATCTACTATTGCACTATCATCGTTTTATCGGTACATGGATATTTTACCACATCGGAATATTCTTTGTCCATTTTTAAATGCTAATCAAGATTAAAAAATAGTACAATTTGGGTTACTTAATTGTATGCAAACAGATTTGGAATAATCCGTGTCCACAACCAGGTGCTATAAGACATGACACACGAATGTTCTTGGTGAGCCAAAACACGTACGTTTGTATCTTATGGAACCTACTTTTTGGATATGGATTATTCCAAATTTGTTTGCTAATTAAGATGTTCCATAAGGAAACGCTTTATTCATTTTCAAAGAAAGTCTTGGATATCTTGTTGACGGAAGATGCATTGTGCCCATTGGCAACAATCAGTCGCTATTTTGAGCAAAAATGTCAAAATCTCTGATGGCTACTGTGTGCAGAATGTTGGTCTGCCCATAATTTACATATCATAATTGGGTTTTGTGGCCACGTTAACCGATTTTCTGCCACGCCAAGCGGAGCTTCCAACATGCAAAACACTGCGTTTGAGCGGTCCTAGGTTATTCTGGCCACCTTAGCCGGCGATCACGCATTTGATATCTGAATTTGCGGCTAAGAAAAATTCTGGATAAAGTGATGTCTCTCCTTCCATCATGGTTTATAGGTGATTTGGCTCTTACAGTAGTAGTCTAAAATAGACATTTCATCACAAGATAATTGTTCATATATTTTATTCATTATTTTCACGCATACAGATAACTTCATTGAGCAAGTTCTTTTTTTTTTGAGATCCATGAATGGTGGCATTGGAACTGGTAATACCTGTTCATGAAAGTTCTAGTGGTCCACCTAATATATAAAATGAAAATTGCTAATGTTATTCATTAAATCAAATCCAATGTGGTCACCCTCAAATTGGTTCTTACAAGTGCATTCGCATCCGTTTTTAATCGCTAGCCCATTTGGGCACAAATGGAAGCATTCTAACAGGGGACACAAAGGTAGCAAGCCTACATACAGTATAAACAGCACTTTTTTTAATTTGAAATGTCACATTATCAATATGATTAGTTTTTGAGCGTATAAATTACATTGACATGTTTGGCAACCACGTTCGTCACGCTTGTTTCCAAAAGGACAAAAATTGTCACACGTAAGCATGGGACATTCTGTTGATGGCAAACCTAAAAACAGAATATGAATTTGATTTGTGAAACCATCGTTTTTGTTAGTGCTTGTGCGAACAACTTAAAAATTTACAATTGCACGTATCACATCCATGGATATCAATCACATATCCATTTGGGCAGTCAAGTTTGCATTGAAACAGACTGTCACATATATGTGGAAAACCTAAATATAAACATTATTTTTACTCAATTTCAATTATGAAATGATCGTTATTGCTAGTGTTTATGCACATACGTATAAGAACTTTACAAGTGCATGTTTCGCATCCATTTTCATCCATCGCATATCCTTCTGGGCAGATATGTTTGCATATAGGCGGAACGCATATAGGCGGCACACCTAAATATAAACAGCATTCTTTCTCAATTTGAATTGTGAAATGATCATTATTTTTAGTGTTTATGCGTATAAGTGGAAAAATTTACAAGTGCATGTTCTGCATAAATTTCCATCAACCACGTATCCATTCGGGCAGTCAATATTGCATTTTAGCTGAGCACATGCAGGTGGAATATCTAAATATAAAGAGCATTGTTTCTCAATTTTAATTGTGAAATGGGCATTATTATACTTGTACTACAAGCTATTTTCAACAGCTATTTATATTTCCACATTGTCATATTTTGACAACCGCGTTTGTCAGTCAGGAATCCATTAGGACAGACAATGTCACAAAGTAATAGTGGGCACTTGATCACAATTTCTTTTCATGCAGAAAAATAATAAAACTTAAGTTTACACGCAAAATTTGCCAATTGTGAGAAATGAGACAGCTTTTTAAAATATAAATGTGTGTATATAAATTATTTAATTCTCAACTATGTAGAATGAAAATTTTTAAATAATTTATTAATTACTGTATCTTACCTAATGGTTGCCTTTTCTCTACGATATTCTCCTTAATCACATTACCATAAGCAATTATTGCCACTGAAAACATGATAATCAGCCTTTCCATAGTTTGTGATGAATGTAGTGCGGATGGAATAGAATTAAAATGGTATTCATCTCCCTTTATATTAAGCTGAACATTAATAAATGTGGATCAACTAACTTTATGTGACGTCAACTATCATGTGCAATATGCAATAAACATTTGAAACAAATATTTAATGTGGTGTTTCACTAACAAAATATCTGTTTTCTGGGGATTTCAGACCTGGATTTCACCTAAAACAAAAGTGAATTCCCCATATGTGTTATTATTTGAAACAAAAGAACTTGAATATTGACTTGCTAATAGTGTTTTCCACTCCTCATTTGGAATTTCCAGTTGACGTCATCATGTTCGATGTAATAATGGTCACTGGATTTATGTTTTAACTATCTTTCAGGTGCCATTATTTCTATGTATGAGGGCGAGTCAAATGAAAACAGGCTAATGGGTTTTATGCGAAAACCATGATGTTTATTTAAACATATTTTCCAGCAGCATTTAGAAACTTATCCCATTGTGCAACTAGCCGCGTGATTACTTGTTCGTAAAACTCTCTGGGCTGTGACTTCAGTATCTCAGACACCTCCTGCTATACTTCTTCGCATTTGAAGCTCTGCAACATTTCTGCTGTCACATTTACAACGTGAGGGAATAAGTCTGGACGCTTATTCTTTATTGCCTGGCGTAGGTGCTTCACCGTGTCGCAATATCGAACAGCTTTAACCGTTTCACCAGGATTTGCAAATTCAATTGGTAGTGTACTCCACGACTTCACTGCCGACAGCACTAACATATGTTCTCCGTAAACAGCAAACATACACCTGTGAATTTCATTTTGCGGAACACCTTCAGCTGTTAAAAATCTTATTGTGCCTCTTTGTTCTTTCGAGGCGTTCCTTTTGGGGATATGCAATAATAAATGTTAATTGGAATGCCACCCGTCCTACACGCCTGTACACAATCATATGTACCTGCGCTAAAATAAGGATAATCTCCAACACTCATTCCATCACAATAAGCACATATCAGTACATATTATAAGCTTGCTAATATTTTTCTTGACTTAACGTACAGCGCACGCAGTGGACTAGCCTGTTTTCATGTGACTCGCCCTCATATATCCCGTATTTCTAGGTATATCCCATATTTTATGCAGAAAAATTAAATTTTAATTTCATATTACTGTGTTTCTTTGTAAGGCAGTACTATGGTCTTGATGAATTTTGCAATTTTCTGCAATTTGTTTAAAACAGGGGTGGGCAAACTACGGCCCGTGGGCCGCATGCGGCCCATTGGCATGTTGTTGCTATCCTAGCAGATGTTAATTTTTTAGATTGAAATTTTTGATACATTTTTGAACTTTTTTTCCGAGTATTTCATTCAAATCTGTGGGAAATAAATAAGTTTTTATGGCTCCAGAATCGATTACTCACTAATCGAATAATTCTGTAAATTGTAATTGAAGTTAGCTAAAATATACAGTCATTCAAAAAAGATCGAGTGACTCAATTTCCAAATTGTATTTCTCACCATTCGTTAATCATAGAAAAATGAGTGCTATATCAGTTGAAAGAGGGTTTTTAGTTTTCATTGATACAAACATGCATGTGGCTGTCATCTTTGTTATTAAAATGGTGTCGGTTCAAAAAATTAATTTTGTTATTCAGTTTTCTAAAACACAATCGGTTGAGGGAGTCAATATCAAGCCACGTTTATCGTTGAACACTCTTCGCTGGTATGGACAATTTGAATTAGCCTGCATAATAAACTGCAGAACTTCCTCTGTAAGGTAAATCAATCCTTTCTTAATGATTAACCAGTATACCGAGAAATACATCTTTGAAATCTGGAAAATCTTTTTTAAAAACCCTGCATATGCGGCCCCTGAAATAAAATAAAGTTTCAATGTGGCCCTCTGTGGAAAAAGTTTGCCCACCCTTGGTTTAAAAGATATCTCAAGTGGACACAACATTTCTCATTCAGAATTTCAAGCTCTACAAAACTAGATATTGTTCTCTACTTTTTATTTCAATAATCAGTGGCACCACTGTTACTTTTGTAAGCAGCCAACAAACGACTGGGATGCTCAAAAATTAATTTTTTAATATTTCTTTGTTTAATTGCATGCCAAGCTTTTATAACAGTTTCCCACAATTCTTTTTGATTTTTGTAATTCTCCATTCCAATCTCCCAACCCATTCTATCCAACAAGTTTTCCATTATACGTATTGGAATCCGATGGCTGTCGAGGCTAATCATTTGGTTAAGTTAATTTCCGAATCAGCAATCCCTTTTTTCGTTTTTCGTTTTTTTAGTTACGGCAAGCGAAACCGTCCTGCTGTTAAATGAAATTACCACTGAAAAATTTTTCATGAATAAAAGTATTAAATTTAAAAAAATAATTTTGCGGTTTTTTTAGCCATGTAGGGCCTAATTAACGCCCAGTCTCAAAACATTGTCATTGCTACAGACTTCAGCTCTTATTTCACAATATTCTTCAAACACATTTGCATCTTTTCATGAACATCTCACAACTTAACTTTTCTGGTCATTTTTAACAGGCGATCGAAGTTCCAAAAATCAAAATTTTCTATTTTTTATATAATTAACAACTAATTTACTTTTTAATTAGACAAATCGCATTTGATATCTGAATTTGCGGCTAAGAAAAATTCTGGGTTCAAAGTGGTGTCTCTCTTTCCAGCAAACACATCAGCTCCACTCTGTCACAAACGATTTAATAGCAATGGCAGCCGTTCAAAGTGGAAACAGTGGATGAGCACAAGTGTTCAAGATTTTTTGGCCGGCATAGAGTACTTCCAGCGATTTTAGGCGTATCTTCGATGTGGCTTTATATAGAGCTACGTAAAATGAGGTTTTCGAATTTCTTTTTGTTTTCAACGATTTAATAACCGACAATATTCCCTCTTTGAAACCATAATTTCTGCGAAAACACTGCAAGGACATTCGGGTCCATAAAATTGTTTTTGTAATTCTCCATTCAAAATGGCTGATCCCAACAAAAGCAGATCATGGTTTGTAGGGGTTTGGATCTTACAGTACGTAGACATTTTATCACAAGATAATTGTTCAAGTATTTTATTCATTATTTCCACGCATACAGATAACTTCAATGCGCAAGTTTTGTTTTTTGAGATCCATGAATGCTGGCATTGGAACTGGTAATACCTGTTTATGGAAGTCCTAGTGTTCCACCTGATAAATAAAATGAAAATTGCTATTATTAATAAATTCAAATGCAATATAGTTACCCTGAAATTGGTTCTTACAAGTGCATTTACAGTTGTCGATAATCACTTGTCCATTTGGGCAGCGAACGAAGCAATCATTCAGGGGACACGGAATTGTAGGCAGCAAGCCTAAATGTAAACAGCACTTTTTTTTAATTTGAAATGTGACATTATCAATATGGTTAGTGTTTTAGCGCATAAATTACAAAGACATGTTATTAGGCAACCGCGTTTGTCGCGCTTGTATCCAGAAGGACAAAAATTTTCACATGTAAACGGGGGGCATTTTGGCAGACCTACATACAGTATACGAATTTGATTTGTGAAATCATCGTTTTTGTTAGCGTTTGTGCGTACAACTAAAAAAATTACAATTGCATGTTTCACATCCATTTTCATCAGGGACAGATCCATGTGTACAGAAATCTTTACATGTAGGCGGAACACATATAGGCGGCACACCTAAATTTAAACAGCATTCTTTCTCAATTTTGAATTGTCAAATGATCATCATTTTTAGTGTTTATGTGTATAAATACGAAAATTTACAAGTGCATGTGTTGCATCCATTTCCATCAGTCACATATCCATTTGGGCAGTCATTATTGCATTCTAACAGGGCACATACAGGTGGCAAATCTAAATATAAACAGCAAAGTTTCTCAATTTGAATTGTGAAATGGGCATTATTTAAAGCTACTGTCATCAGCTGTTTACATTACCACACTTGCATATTTGGCAACCGCGTTTGTCAGTCAGGTATCCATTAGGACAGTCAATGTCGCAAAGTAATAGCGGGCACTTGATCACTATATTAATTTTAATGCAATAAAATGGGAGTTATATTGCTATCACCACCAGTAATTCTCAGTGTCATTCAAGGTTTATCGTGCAGTAAAATATTAAAATTGTAGTTTAAACGCAAAATTTGTCAATTGTTACATACGATATTAACTTTTTTAATATAAGAATGTGTATATAAATTATATTTAATTATTGATCAACCATATAGAATAAAATATTTCGTTGAAATAATTTATTAATTTTCTGTCTTACATTCTGGTTGCCTTTTCTGAACGATATTCTCCTTTATCGCACTACCATAAGCAATTATTGCCACTGAAAATATGATCAGCCTTTCCATGGTTTGCGTGAATGTAGTGCGGATTGAATAGAATTGTAATGGTATTCATCTCCCTTTATAGTAAGCTGAACATTAATACATGTGCATCAACTAACCTTATGTGACGTCAACTGTCATGTGCAACATGCAATAAACATTTGAAACAAATATGTAATGTGGTGAGCCTGTTACAAACTGCGCTCTTTTCTGGGGATTTCAGACCTGGATTTCACCTAAAACAAAGGTGAATTCCCCATGGGTTATTCATTGAAACAAAAGAACTTGGGTTTCGTCTAGCTAATACATAAAGTATTGTGTTTTCCACTTCACATTTGGAATTTACAGTTGATGTCATCATGTCCGATGTAAAAATGGTCACTGGATCTGTGCTTTAACTATTTTCAGTTTCCATTGTTTCTATGTATAGTTACTATATCCCATATTTCATGCAGAAAAAATCGATTTTGATTCCATGCAACTGTGATTCTTTGTAAAGCATAGTACTCAGGAACGGCGAAAATGCTCCGGAATATGTCCGTGGGTGGAAAGTGTGATTTCGGGCATCGGAAAACTTGACGGTACTCAGCAAAATTTTTCCCCTAGCGGAAGTTTCGCCACGACCTGCATTCCGGCTATATTTGAGCCTGGAATGAAAACATTATTTCCAGCGGCGAAATTAAGATTTGCACCCCGTTCAATTTCCAACGCCCTGAAATTCCGTGCAAGCTTAATTTCCATCCTGATTTCCGTTCCGCCGGACCTGAGTACTATGCTTAAGGCAGTACAATGGTCTTGATGAATTTTGTCATTTTCTACACTGC
>WWPM01025266.1:0-11491 GCA_023279145.1 Glomeris maerens | reverse complement strand
AAATACTGCTTTTTGCAACCTGCGTTGTTTTCTAGGAAATTCAACCTTGATTTCACCTCCAACATAGAGGTAAAACCCTATATTGCGCAGCTTTATAAATGCACAACATGTTTGTTAATGTTGAAACCAAAAAAACTTGGGTTTTAACTAAATAACATGTTGTTTTCCACTGTTCATTTGGAATTTCCAGTTGATATCATGTTCGATGTAATTAATGGTCACTTGATTTATGCTGTACTGGCATGTTTCATTCGTCGCTGTTCTTGTGTATAGTAATTAATATCTCCAATATGTTGTGCGTAACAATTAGATTTTCCTTCGTACTGCATATTTTGCTGACTATCATGAACAATTTGTATTTCTATGTAAAGCAGGAATATGACCTTGGTGAATTTTATTTTCTAGTAAATCAGCAACAGTTTGAATTATTTGAACTATCACAGATTTGTAACATGTATCTCCTGAAAATAATAATGATTTACCCACATAATGAGCATTTTGTGATAATTCACTTAGTGAGCTCGACTATTTGATATTATTTTTTGCACAAAGTACAAAGAAACTTCTCAACTATACCTTTAAAAATTTTGAAATTTGGTTTGATATTTTACTTTAAAATTAACGATGTCAGTTCACCAAATCATTTGCGCAACGATATAAATCATGCCAGCTTATTCGCCTACTATCCCTGGCCAAAAGTATTGGACCACAGCTGAAAACCTGCTTCAGCATAGCACAGGGAATAAAAACTAAATGTAATTTTGCATGTTGAGGAGTAATGAATGGTTTAAATTCTTTATAGGCCTGCATGACTTGCAACCCATTGAATTAAGTGTCTGGCAACTGTTCGTCTGGAGGCATGGATGCTATATTTCTGCCATTCTCTTGCTAAATCATTTGCACTACTATGTCGCATATTTTTGCGTAATGATAAGAGCACCATCCCAATGTGTTGATACCAGATCGCTTATTATCTGGTTGAAATTGTTTAGTTCCTGCATTCTTGGTGATGAGTAACTGTTTAGCAATATTTCTTTGCGAACAATTTTTCTGGAACAGTTGAATTATGTGTGTATTATAATGACATGGAAGAACTTATTTGGTTCTTGTTATTTTCAGTTTTAATTCCTGCACCATGCTGAAACCAGTGGTACGTGAATAAAATAAATTCATAACAAGTCTGTCTTCAATCACAACAAAGAGGGTGTGAAAACGGTTTTTTCCCCAGCAGTGGTACAATACTTTTGGCCAACATGCAGTTAACAAACAATTAAATTCTGTAATATGTGTCTCATTTGGGAACATACATATGTACTTTAGATAGTCATGGATGTTCATACAACAAATCCCAGTAGACGCATTCTTGGAAAATCTTTCCAATAAATCTTGATGCAACCTTGAAGTCAGCAATTTTTTTTTATTCTGCCCAAAAAACACGGAAGACCACAGTAAATCATTTAATAGTCAATACTGTAGTCAGTTGAAAGGGCACAACTGGTGCATCACCCTCTTGTAATTTTCCACCCTATATGAACTTCACATCAGGAATAGATAATGCAGCAGGACAATCGGACCTGCGTTATCTATTAATTAACTGGATTGAACTTATAACTGATGTGGTTTTGTTATTCTCCATCCAAAATGGCTAATGCAAACTGAAGCAGATCATGGCTTGCAAATGTACTTGCAATCCCTCATAGTGGAAGTCGTAAATTAATTTCCAAATCACTTAATAAATGGTTGGGATCTTACATTTCTACATAGATACAGTATTAAATTGCAAGATAATTGTTATGTATTTTATTCCATTTTTACCTTACCCATTATGCTTACAGATATCTTCAGCAAGCAAGTTTTCATTTTTGAGATCCATGAATGGTGGCATTGGAACTGGCAATGCCTATTTAGGACAATATTGGCTATACACCTAATTATAATAAAATGAAAATTGCTATTATTCATGAAATCAAATCCAATATGGTCATCCTCAAATTTGTTCTTACAAGTGCATTGACAGCTAGGAACTTGTCCATCTGGGCAGAAAAGTAGGCACGTTTGGCATATAGGTGGCCACCAACCTAATTATAAACAGCATTCTTTCTCTATTTGATTTGTGAAAAGATCAAAATTGTTAGTGTTTGTGTGAATACATTACATTGACATGTTTTACAACCGCGTCCGTCCAACTTGTATCCAAGAAGACAGAAATTGAAGCAATCCACCATGGGACACGGAAATGGCAAACCTAAATATAAACAGCACTCTTTCTCAGTTTGAATTAGTAAATAGCCATTATTGTAAGCTGTTTGCATCAGCTATTTTTATTAATTACACTGGCATATTTGACACCCCGTTTGTCAGTCTAGTATCCATTAGGTCAGACAATAACGCAAAATAGTAGTAAACATTTGATTACTATATGTCTAATTTAATGTCATAAAGTGGTCGTTATTATCTTGTAGTAAGATAATAAAATTGAGGTTAACACGCAAAATTTGCCATTTGTGAAACACGTGTTCAGCAATTTATAATAAACAATTTTCTTCCTAGCCTAATAAAATAACTATCGAGCTATCTAGAATAAAATATTTTAAACATAATTTAGGAAGTTTTAGTATTTTACCTCCTGGTTGCCTTTTTTCTATGATATTCTCCTTAATCACACTACCGTAAGCAATTAGCGCCACTGAAAATAAGATCATTAACTTTTCCATGGTTCGCGATGAATTTAGTGCAGATGGAATATAACTACAGTGGTGTCAATCTCCCTTTATATTAAGCTGAACATTAATTAATGTGCATCAACTAACTTTCCGTGACGTCAACAATGTTGTACAACATGAAATAAATATTTCAAGCAATTTTTAATGAGGTGTGCCTGTAGCAAGCAGCGCCGTTTTTTGGGAATTACAGACCTGGAGGTAACCTAAAACAAACGAAATGTGGTTTCAACTTGCTGACATTGGGTTTTCCACTGCACATTTGGGATTTCCAGTTGATGTCATTGATCATTATTCGATGTATTAATAGTCACTATTGATTGGTACCTTAACTGGCATCTTTCAGTTGCCACGTTTTGTGCATAATTACAATCTCCCATATTTCATAAAAAAAATAGATGTTCCTTATTTACTATGTTCTTGATGAATTTTGCCATTTTCTAGACATGCAGTAATAACAAGTTGCATTATCTAGTAAATTAAAAACAATAAAATTTGAAAATACTATATTTAATACTTACATATTAAGCATTTGGGGTAATTTGCTGAATAAATTCGATTATGTGATATTATATTCGTTGTACAAAAAAGCTTCCCAATTGGTACTTTAAAAATGAACTGCGCCATTTCACCAAATCATTGTGCAACGATATATGCTGTGAAAAATTTATTTGCAGTGTGTTCACATATGTTATTCATTTGGGGATTGCCAGTCTGGGTTACAATGTCTTTGGCGATGCAGTAGTCTGCGGCTGCTTTCGGTATGTTTCAACAGCGTTTTCTTAGCATTTCGTAATGGAATCGTGGCTGCAATACCATTTGAAGCTAAATTGGACATTCATTGTTAGCCATGTCATTCATTGTGACTTCAGCTCTGCAATCTTCCCATTGTCGATAAAGAAGTAATTTTTATGAATGTGGGTAAGTCATCCAGTAAATGGTCGTCATTGAACTGTATATCAAAGATTTCAATTTCTTGAGCAGAAGCAAAATGATCGCATAATTGAATTTATTTGTTCTCATTTCAGTCAGAATTATGAGACTCATTTGGGTACACGAGTTAGATGTCGTGGGTGCACATAAAATCTTCCAAGATTCTAGCTAGGTTTTTGGAATAATCTTTCCAATTATTCTAGATGCAACCTTGAAATCAGTAAAAGGTTTCCTTAGAACTATTTTGCCAAAATCGCACCGGTGATCACACAGTGATTGCAATATTTCATCCTTAATGTGACCGCAGTCTGGGATAATTCTGTAAATGCAATTGTTTAAAATGGAGGTAAACCAGGTATCGTAAATACTTCAAATTGGTGCAGTAAATTATGTTAGCCATAATTTAAAAAAATTAAATTATATTGATCAGCATCTATGTTTAGCTGACTGTATTGTGATACGTACATGAAGTGAAAATGACATATTGTACAATCACAATTATCTACTATTGCACTTTCATCGTTTTATCGGTACATGGATATTTTACCACATCGGAATATTCTTTGTCCATTTTTAAATGCTAATCAAGATTAAAAAATAGTACAATTTGGGTTACTAAATTGTATGCAAACAGATTTGGAATAATCCGTGTCCACAACCAGGTGCTATAAGACATGACACACGAATGTTCTTGGTGAGCCAAAACACGTACGTTTGTATCTTATGGAACCTACTTTTTGGATATGGATTATTCCAAATTTGTTTGCTAATTAAGATGTTCCATAAGGAAACGCTTTATTCATTTTCAAAGAAAGTCTTGGATATCTTGTTGACGGAAGATGCATTGTGCCCATTGGCAACAATCAGTCGCTATTTTGAGCAAAAATGTCAAAATCTCTGATGGCTACTGTGTGCAGAATGTTGGTCTGCCCATAATTTACATATCATAATTGGGTTTTGTGGCCACGTTAACCGATTTTCTGCCACGCCAAGCGGAGCTCCCAACATGCAAAACACTGCGTTTGAGCGGTCCTAGGTTATTCTGGCCACCTTAGCCGGCGACCACGCATTTGATATCTGAATTTGCGGCTAAGAAAAATTCTGGGTAAAGTGATGTCTCTCCTTCCATCATGGTTTATAGGTGATTTGGCTCTTACAGTAGTAGTCTAAAATAGACATTTCATCACAAGATAATTGTTCATATATTTTATTCATTATTTTCACGCATACAGATAACTTCATTGAGCAAGTTTTGTTTTTTTTGAGATCCATGAATGGTGGCATTGGAACTGGTAATACCTGTTCATGAAAGTTCTAGTGGTCCACCTAATAAATAAAATTAAAATTGCTAATATTATTCATAAAATCAAATCCAATGTGGTCACCCTCAAATCGGTTCTTACAAGTGCATTCGCATCCGTTTTTAATCGCTAGCCCATTTGGGCACAAATCGAAGCATTCTAACAGGGGACACAAAGGTGGCAAGCCTACATACAGTATAAACAGCACTTTTTTTAATTTGAAATGTCACATTATCAATATGATTAGTTTTTGAGCGTATAAATTACATTGACATGTTTGGCAACCACGTTCGTCACGCTTGTTTCCAAAAGGACAAAAATTGTCACACGTAAGCATGGGACATTCTATTGATGGCAAACCTAAAAACAGAATATGAATTTGATTTGTGAAACCATCGTTTTTGTTAGTGCTTGTGCGAACAACTAAAAAATTTACAATTGCATGTATCACATCCATGTATATCAATCACATATCCATTTGGGCAGTCAAGTTTGCATTGAAGCAGACTGTCACATATATGTGGAAAACCTAAATATAAACATTATTCTTACTCAATTTCAATTATGAAATGATCGTTATTGCTAGTGTTTATGCACATACGTATAAGAACTTTACAAGTGCATGTTTCGCATCCATTTTCATCCATCGCATATCCTTCTGGGCAGATATGTTTGCATATAGGCGGAACGCATATAGGCGGCACACCTAAATATAAACAGCATTCTTTCTCAATTTGAATTGTGAAGTGATCATTATTTTTAGTGTTTATGCGTATAAGTGGAAAAATTTACAAGTGCATGTTCTGCATAAATTTCCATCAACCACATATCCATTCGGGCAGTCAATATTGCATTTTAGCTGAGCACATGCAGGTGGAATATCTAAATATAAACAGCATTGTTTCTCAATTTTAATTGTGAAATGGGCATTATTATACTACAAGCTATTTTCAACAGCTATTTATATTTCCACATTGTCATATTTTGACAGCCGCGTTTGCCAGTCAGGAATCCATTAGGACAGACAATGTCACAAAGTAATAGTGGGCACTTGATCACAATTTCTTTTAATGCAGTAAAATAATAAAACTTAAGTTTACACGCAAAATTTGCCAATTGTGAGAAATGAGACAGCTTTTTAAAATATAAATGTGTGTATATAAATTATTCAATTATCAACTATGTAGAATGAAAATTTGTAAATAATTTATTAATTGCTGTATCTTACCTAATGGTTGCCTTTTCTCTACGATATTCTCCTTAATCACATTGCCATAAGCAATTATTGCCACTGAAAATATGATTATCAGCCTTTCCATAGTTTGTGATGAATGTAGTGCGGGTGGAATAGAATTAAAATGGTATTCATCTCCCTTTATATTAAGCTGAACATTACTAAATATGGATCAACTAACTTTCTGTGACGTCAACTATCATGTGCAATATATACAATAAACATTTGAAACAAATATTTAATGTGGTGTTTCACTAACAAAATATCTGTTTTCTGTGGATTTCAGACCTGGATTTCACCTAGCTAATAGTGTTTTCCACTCCTCATTTGGAATTTCCAGTTGACGTCATCATGTTCGATGTAATAATGGTCACTGGATTTATGTTTTAACTATCTTTCAGGTGCCATTATTTCTATGTATGAGGGCGAGTCAAATGAAAACAGGCTAATGGGTTATGCGAAAACCATGATGTTTATTTAAACATATTTTCCACCAGCATTTAGAAACTTATCCCATTGTGCAACTAGCCGCGTGATTACTTGTTCGTAAAACTCTCTGGGCTGTGACTTCAGTATCTCAGACACCTCCTGCTATACGTCTTCGCATTTGAAGCTCTGCAACATTTCTGCTGCCACATTTACAACGTGAGGGAATAAGTCTGGACGCTTATTCTTTATTGCCTGGCGTAAGTGCTTCACCGTGCCACAATATCGAACAGCATTAACCGTTTCACCAGGATTTGCAAATTCAATTGGTAGTATACTCCACGACTTCACTGCCGACAGCAATAACATATGTTCTCCGTAAACAGCAAACATACGCCTGTGAATTTCATTTTGCAGAACATCTTCAGCTGTTAAAAATCTTATTGCGCCTCTTTGTTCTTTCGAGGCGTTCCTTTTGAGGATATGCAATAATAAATGTTAATTGGAATGCCACCCGTCCTACATGCCTGCACACAATCATACGAAACTGCTCTTCAAAAAAAGAATAATCTCCAACACCCATTCCATCACAATAAGCACATATCAGTACATACTATAAGCATGCTAATATTTTTCTTGACTTAACGTACGGCGCACGCAGTGGACTAGCCTGTTTTCATGTGACTCGCCCTCATATATCTCATATTTCAAGGTGTATCCCAGTTTTCATGCAGAAAAATTAGATTTTAATTCCATATTACTGTGTTTCTTTGTGAGGCAGTACTTGTTAGAGTTGCGTGGTTGTAGGCACCAAGTAATGTTCACTGGACATCGTGGTTTGTGTATTAGCGGAGAGGAGTAGCAGTGAAGAAAAGACACCCAAGTAACAATGCAGGGTTTTTTTAATTATGAATCAACAAGTATAAAAACAGGTTTGCCACTCGCAGGGAAAACAGGGAGAACAGGGAAAAGTCAGGGAATTTGGAAATAGCTTTAAAAAGTCATGGAAAAGTCATGGAATTTACAAAATTATTGAAAAATCAGGGAAGTCAGGGAATTTTAAGGCAATCCATGCTATTTCCTTGTCTACTGATGGATTGTAATTGCAGGGCTAGCAAGATTGTAGACTGTTTGTATCAATTTACAATGAAATCAGTTGCTCAAGTTGTAACTACAATGCTAGACATGTTTCCATGTTATTTTTTTACAGTGCGAAATAAAATGTTATTAATTGATGATTTGAAAATGAAGAATGTAACGGTGTGGGTTATGATCCAGTAATCATGATATGCTGCATCATGATTAGAATACTGTAGTCTTTTATCACCGAAGGTTTTTCCGAGATGAAATTATTATTTTTATATTTGAAGTTTTGAAAGTCAGGGAATGGTCAGGGAATTCAAAAATTACAAATCAGTGGCAACCCTGAAAAAGAACTTCGAATAACGCATGCTTTAGTGACTGGCAGCGTTTCGGCCCAAGTTTTGAGTGAGGGAAAATAACGAAGCGATTTACCTATTATGTATATAGCGACTATAAACGGTTACACAACATTATTGATTTACATGTCACATGATCTCTATCGAGTTTTCGTAGAACGCAATTATCATAACTAGTTTCGCAATCGAACCGAGCCAGTGATAAATTAGTTCAACGGAAGGACAAAACGCCCCAAGTTAAATTTATTGATGCAATATTTTAACTATCAACAGTACTATGGTCTTGATGAATTTTGCCATTTTCTACACTGCAATAGCAAGTTGCATTATTTTAGAGATCAACAATAAATAAATAAAATGTGAACTATCACAGACTAGGTTTGCCTGACATAGTAACAGACTATGATCAAATGCAAAGACTTAACACATCAATTCAGTTTACTTTTCCTTTGCAGTGTCGCAATTTGTTTGAAAGATATCTCAAGGGGACACAGCATTTCTCATTAAGAATTTCAAGCTCTACAAAACTAGATATTGTTCTCTAATTTTTATTTCGATAATCAGTGGCACCACTGTTACTTTTTTAAGCAGCCAACAAACGACTGGGATGCTCAAAAATTAATTTTTCAATATCTCTTTGTTATATTGCATACCAAGCTTTTTAACAGTTTCCCACAATTATTTTTGATTTTTATAAGTCATCTTTCCAATCTCCCAACCCATTCCATCCAACAAGTTTTCCATTATTCATATTGGAATCCGATGACTGTCGAGGCTAATCTTTGGTTAAGTTAATTTCCGAATCAGCAAACCATTTTTTCGTTTTTCGTTTTTTGAGGTACGGCAAGCGAAACCGTCCTGCTGGTAAATGAAATTACCACTGGAAATTTTTTCATGAATGAGAGCATTAAATTAAAAAAAAAACTATTTTGTTATTTTTAGCCATGTATGGCCTAATTAATCCCATTTTCAAAACATTGTCATTGCTACAGAATTCAGCTCTTATTTCACAATATTCTTCAAACGCCTTTGCATTTTTTCATGAACATCTCACAACTTACCTATTCTGGTCATTTTTAACAGGCGATCTAAGTTCCAAAAATCAAAAATTTTCTATTTTTTTATAATTAACAACTAATTTACTTTTTAATTAGACAAATCGCATTTGATATCTGAATTTGTGGCTAAGAAAAATTCAAGGGCTAAAAGTGGTGTCTCTCTTCCCAGCAAACACATCAGCTCCACTCTGTCACAAACGATTTAGCAATGGCAGCCGTTCAAAGTGAAAACAGTGGATGAGCACAAGTGTTCAAGATTTTTTGGCCGGCATAGAATACTTCCAGCGATTTTAGGCGTATCTTTGATGTGGCTTTATATAGAGCTACGTAAAATGAGGTTTTTCGAATTTCTTTTTGTTTTCAACGATTTAATAACAGACAATATTCCCTCTTTGAAACCGTAATAACTGCGAAAACACCACAAGGACATTCGCGTCCATAAAATTGTTTTTGTATTTCTCCATTCAAAATGGCTGATCCCAACAAAAGCAGATCACGGTTTGTAGGTGGTTTGAATCTTACAGTACATAGACATTTTATCACAAGATAATTGTTCAAGTAATTTATTCATTATTTCCACGCATACAGATAACTTCAGTGAGCAAGTTTTGGTTTTTTGAGATCAATGAATGGTGGCATTGGAACTGGTAATACCTGTTTATGGAAGTCCTAGTGTTCCACCTAATAAATAAAATGATAATTGCTATTATTCATAAAATCAAATGCAATATGTTACCCTCACATTGGTTCTTACAAGCGCATTTACAGTTGTCGATAATCACTTGTCCATTTGGGCAGCGAACGAAGCAATCATTCAGGGGACACGGAATTGTAGGCAGCAAGCCTAAATGTAAACAGCACTTTTTTTTTTAATTTGAAATGTGACATTATCAATATGGTTAGTGTTTTAGCGCATAAATTACATAGACATGTTAGGCAACCGCGTTTGTCGCGCTTGTATCCAGAAGGACAAAAATTTTCACATGTAAACGAGGGGCATTTTGGCAGACCTACATACAGTATACGAATTTGATTTGTGAAATCATCGTTTTTGTTAGCGTTTGTGCGTACAACTAAAAAAATTACAATTGCATGTTTCACATCCATTTTCATCAGGGACAGATCCATGTGTACAGAAATCTTTACATGTAGGCGGAACACATATAGGCGGCACACCTAAATTTAAACAGCATTCTTTCTCAATTTTGAATTGTGAAATGATCATCATTTTTAGTGTTTATGTGTATAAATACGAAAATTTACAAGTGCATGTGTTGCATCCATTTCCATCAGTCACATATCCATTTGGGCAGTCATTATTGCATTCTAACAGGGCACATACAGGTGGCAAATCTAAATATAAACAGCAAAGTTTCTCAATTTGAATTGTGAAATGGGCATTCTTTTAAGCTACTGTCATCAGCTGTTTACATTACCACACTTGCATATTTGGCAACCGCGTTTGTCAGTCAGGTATCCATTAGGACAGACAATGTCGCAAAGTAATAGCGGGCACTTGATCACTATATTAATTTTAATGCAATAAAATGGGAGTTATATTGCTATCACCACCAGTAATTCTCAGTGTCATTCAAGGTTTATCGTGCAGTAAAATATTAAAATTGTAGTTTAAACGCAAAATTTGTCAATTGTTACATACGATATTAACTTTTTTAATATAAGAATGTGTATATAAATTATATTTAATTATTGATCAACCATATAGAATAAAATATTTCGTTGAAATAATTTATTAATTTTCTGTCTTACATTCTGGTTGCCTTTTCTGTACGATATTCTCCTTTATCGCACTACCATAAGCAATTATTGCCACTGAAAATATGATCATCAGTATTTCCATGGTTTGCGTGAATGTAGTGCGGATTGAATAGAATTGTAATGGTATTCATCTCCGCCTTTATAGTAAGCTGAACATTAATACATGTGCATCAACTAACCTTATGTGACGTCAACTGTCATGTGCAACATGCAATAAACATTTGAAACAAATATGTAATGTGGTGAGCCTGTTACAAACTGCGCTCTTTTCTGGGGATTTCAGACCTGGATTTCACCTAAAACAAAGGTGAATTCCCCATGGGTTATTAATTGAAACAAAAGAACTTGGGTTTCATCTAGCTAATACATAAAGTATTGTGTTTTCCACTTCACATTTGGAATTTACAGTTGATGTCATCATGTCCGATGTAAAAATGGTCACTGGATCTGTGCTTTAACTATTTTCAGTTTCCATTGTTTCTATGTATAGTTACTATATCCCATATTTCATGCAGAAAAAATCGATTTTGATTCCATGCAACTGTGATTCTTTGTAAGGCAGTACAATGGTCTTGATGAATTTTGTCATTTTCTACACTGC
>WWPM01025203.1:0-14637 GCA_023279145.1 Glomeris maerens | reverse complement strand
CAATTATCGGATTTTGTTGGTATATATGTAAGCTATTTTTTTCCGCATAGTTGTCATTCCGTTCTATGCAGGCTTTGAGACGTGTCACAAGCTTTTTTATGCTCTCCGCAAAGAATTCTCCCGCCATCCCCTTTTTCCAGTTCAAGGCCTCTTTCTCGCCTCTTCTTCAGTTGAAAATTTTTCCCCACTTATGTGAGTCTTCAGGGAGGTGAAAAGATGAAAGTCTGAAGGCGCCAAGTCAGGAGAATATGCGGGGTGGTTCAAAATATCGCATCCAAATGTCCCAAAAATTTCAGTAGGTGATTTTGAAATAAGGAACGCTGATGACACGTACCACACATTCGGCGGGATTTTTTTTCGACGTACTTCGCGCGAATGGTCACTACAAGGGGACTTTTAGTACTAATAAGGACCACTTGTGCTCGTTGTGTTCAGGAGAACCAAGCCTACCGACCAGTGTTGCCAAATTTCGGGTAAAAAAATCCCCCAGCACAAGAAGACAACAGTACTCCTATTTTGTGGACATGCCTCGTATATGATCTTGAAGGATGCAATCGTTCTGAACACGGCATTGAGTTTGGCACTCATGAGTTGCTGTTTAACATCAAATTCCGAATTCTCATTCCCTTTACTCGTGTTTATTTCCATATACACTGTAATTGTATAGCTACACATTTTTCTTTGCCCGATTAGGTGTTGGATGGAATCTTACTTCCCATACGAATGGATTCTCTATGTTCCGATGCTCACCACTGTAGCGGTAATTAAAAATTGCAATGCATATAGGCATGTACACTGGCTAAAAATTGACACTACTGATATTGGTACATACATTGTTGATTCGAAATGGGAATCGTGAACAGTTATATCAGTGCATACATTTTTGTTTTGTTTATATGTGTGTGGGACAGGCAACATAATAATTTACTATGAACTTATCATCAGCATCATGTTGACACGATGAAATCATCAGTGCAATTACAAGTGCGCTTCGATCCAAGATTCAGGGCATCTACAGTCTTACTTTGCTAGCAGCATAGCTCACCTACAAGGAAATAACAGCTGCCAAAAGAATGAAGATGGTGAAAGTTAATGAAGTACTGCATTCACTACATGCAATAGCTTCCAAGAATCTGTTGTCTGCGGAAAGTGTTCGAAAAATATTGAAAGTCGAGGGTGTGCAAACATGAAAAAAGAATATCCCTAACAAAAATTGTTGGCTGTCACATGCATGTCACATGCATGTGACAGCCTTATAAAGCTGCAAGTGAAACATTCACAGCTTTATTGCAGACCTGTGACAGCTTTAAAAAAAAATTTGTTAGGGATCCCACATAGACAGACTATTATTTGTGCAGATGTGGACCCGAAAAAGCTGCCCAAGAATTTAAGCAAGATATTTTTCAAGGCAACTGTAATGCTCCTTCAGTACAAACAATTATGGATAAGCTGCATGAAAATGGTTTGCATGGCCGTATAGCAGAAATAAATCTAGATTGACACCTACCCAAATGAAGAAGAAACTGTAGTTTGCTGAGAAATATACAGTATATTCATCGGCCAGTGAAGTTTTGGGACAATGTGATTTGGTCAGCTGAATCGAAATTCTATTTTGTTTGACCAGAGAAGGAAAATGTTCTTTATGGAGACCAAAAGGAACTGCAACCGAATCTGCCTATTTGAAGCCTACAGTGAAACATATTGGAGAATCTATGGTGGTGTGGGGTTGTTTCCCATTGGAATCGGAAATCTTGCCTTCATCACGTCAATAATGGATGAAGCAGGCTACAGGGACATACTAGATGCACATTTAATTCAGTCACCATCGAAATCAGGATTGCGAAGGAGTTTTGTCAGATCCTTTCTGCAACAAAAGGATGTGAGAGTGGAAGAATGGCATGGGAATTCCCAGACCTGAATTCGATAATAGAGCATATGTGGGATATATTGGATAGCATAATGTCCATCTTGAGTCAATAACAAATAAACAAGACTTCCAACATGCACTACAGAATGCATGGGAGTTGTTACCACCTCAAGAGCTGCAAAATCTTGTTCGAAGTGCTCCACAGCGTGCAAGCTGTAATCATGGCTAAAGTAGGGTACACAATAAGATATTGATACGTAATTTTTTCTCCATTTGTGAATATGTCAACAAAATGTTACATATTATTTGTTATAATCCTAAAATGATTGCAACCATTGGAGTTTTGATATGATGTTCACAATTTTACTGTTAATCAGAAACTGCATTTTGTACATGGTGTCATCAAACTCTTTTTAGCCAGTGTATTCACATGACCAGAAATATCATACCAGTATTTTTCCACAGCTAAATTTTATATTCTTGATAAACATAATCCGCGTTCTTATTACAAAACTACGAGCTACTCATGCTAACGAGCCCAGTCAGTATAGGTGAGATTTGCTATAGGAATTCCTTTATTTCATATACAGTTTAAAAGTAACTTAATATATGTAATTGCAGAAAAGCTGTCCGTGCTGCAGTGGTTTTGATCCCCTTGTTTGGATTACAATTTCTCTTCACTATCTACATACCGAGCAATGCTACTTGCGACATGTACGAACTGTACAATTATATTAGTAATTTGCTCGGTGGCTTGCAGGTAGGCATAAAGTATACATGTAACCCTTATGCACAATGTACATTCTCAATATTTTAAACAATTTTTAGGGTTGCATTGTTGCTCTCATATTCTGCTATTTCAATGGCGAGGTGAGTAATTGATTTATGTATATTATACACGCAGAGTACAACTGGTATGAATGCAAAAACACAATATAATTCTAAATCATATGATAATTATTTATTAAATGAAGCCACTACCAATTTTATATAACTCCTTTGTTTACTTTTTCCTTGCACAAAGCGCGTTCTAAGTTTATGACAATTCAATTTGTTTGCTGATATTAGTACAATTAATATGTACAGTACCTAAGCAGATATTACGATATGTGAAATTAATATATTACGAGGGCGAGTCAAGAAGTAAGTTTCATTTGAACATTACTCGAAAAATACATGCAATTTAAAAAACTCATAGTATTTATTGGATTCCACGTTTCAAAATCTACTTTTTTTATGGAATCACCTTGCTATTAAATTTTTGCATTTTGAGTACCAAGAGAGAATTTATAAAATCCCTTTATCAAAAAAAGTCGTCCAATTCCTGGCCTTCTTCACCTCATCATCTGTGTGGAATTTCTCCTTTTCATGTTTGTTTTTCAATGGCCCAAGCACATGGAAATCACAGGGCGACAAATCAGGATGTGCGCAGTGTGGCTTTGTCGTGAAACAGGACAACCCCGCACTCTGCGTGCATCACCAAGGATCTTCTTGGCAAATTTGGCTGAACTGCATTTGAACATCCTCCATAGAGTCCTGTTATTTTCGTACTGCTAGAAATTAGAAAGGAAAGATTTCACTCAGGTGATGAGATGAAGAAGGCCGGTCGGATGGAATTCTTTTGACTCACCCTTGTATCTACTCATAAAGCAGATATTACGAAATTGAAATCCATCGACTTCGGTTCGAATCGTGAAATAGGTTACATTAATAATTAATTGTTTAATGCAATTTGGTATAATGATGGGTTTTTCAACCAATTTGCTAGCTTAGATTTTTGTGGTCGCTTCACTGCAGTTCTGCTTTGCAATATTCCATTTTTTAAGAATAGTGTCTCTAAAATATTGTTTTCGACAGTTTCGATATTCGTTGGCTCTTTACTCTATCCTTTAGCTGATCTAAAGACCCGATAAGCCATTTGTATTTGACCATTAATTTGACATTCCACAGTCTTTTTTGGATTCCAGTTAAATTTGGTTAACCTCAATTGGATTCAAGACAAATTACTTTTTGCAATCAATTAGGTACCTAAATGCGAATTGTGGCTGCTAAATTGGAGCTCGCTTCCGTCTGTTTACCCATAAAATTAGTCTACGTCTGTAGCGTCAGCTATAGACATTAATTAATCATTCGTTTGCCCTAGGGAAAATAATTTCAATCCATATGTATTGTTACTGTTGCGAATTCTGACATGATGAAAACTGATCCCATAAATATATATACCACTCGATAATCCGCAGTTCAGAAAATCCGCCCCGAATTATCGAATTATTTATTCAATAAAAACATCGCTTTTGGGTGGCCAAAGCTTGGAAGCAAGCAATTGACGTGAGAAGTTTGATACGGGTTTCCGCCACCTGAAATCCAGAAATGAAAGATTGATTTTTATGTAAGGTGAGATAATAAATATGTATGTAGTTTTAACTTTTCAGCTAGACTTCCTATAAATGCTTTAGCTACATATGTACATAGATGTGTATGAATATACCGGCTTCACATTCAGTAGGCAATAACATTTAGGCATACAAAGTTCGTCTGAATAGAAAGTTATAGACGTCCGATAACAATGTTCATAGCCATGCACTTTTATTTTTGTTTTGAATTTGAAATTTTTTAAGGAATAAGTTACATAAAAACGCCTGCAGCTGATGCGGTTGCTCCTGGTTTTTAGATATCCCAACGTGAAAACAGTGACCCTTATTTGAAGTTGTTGTAGTTGACATTTTCAACATAAAATAGGCTGCTTGGCAATCTGCAGTTACAACATCACACTAGCAATAAAAACCAACATAGTAATACAGTATGTGTCCATATGGTTCAGCAGCTTTCAGCCATTCCTCCGAAATTTCATGGCTTCCCTACGAATCAGCGTCTTGCATTTCGCTTCAGTGTTATCCAGAAGCTAGAACTAACCCTCATTTTGTTCAACAAAACGTGGCACCACATTTATTTGCCACCTTCACAATAACCGAAATGCACCCGAGCTCCTGCACCCAATTGGTTCAAGCTAGTCTACTTTCTGAAAACAATGCGTTCTTAAAATTATTCGCACATCGTGCGTCTGGAATTCATACTTTACATATCGTTAGGTGTAACGTGCCACAACTTGAACGTCTGATAACAATCACCTTTTGATCAGGCAGTTTTTATGACACGTTATGATGTTGAATCAATTACAGTCGAACCCGCATAAGTGCACATGGACCCGGCATCCAGAATTTGTGCACTTACAGGATTGTGCACATGTGCGGTTTGCAATGACCCGGTTTCTCAAAACACAGACAACACATAGGGAAAGTTCAAGGCATCAAGAATTTGTGCACCTATAAGATTTGTGCACATATGTGGTGTGCACTTATGCGGGTTCAACTTTATATTAAGATATGTTCTATTTGTTCTACTCGATCCTATACAGGGTGTTTCTTTTATGATGCAACTATGGACAACGAGATTTGCCCAATTTGCAGTTTTCCCAACATGGCCCCACACGAGCAATTGAACAGATTATCGTTAGAAATTGGGGGGGGGGGGAATATAATTGGATTTTATTGCCCACGTAATAATGGCATGCGAGTGGCCTTCATCTCACGAGTGGAAGTGATGAACACTTTTCTTGAGATGAAACAACATGGAAAGAAATTTCTCTAGCCTAAATGAATCCCAATGTTATACTAGTTCGTGTTCAAAGTGACCGCCGTTATTTGCCAAACAGTGGTACAGCCGGTCTGCAAAAGCTGCTCGGACATTTGTAAGAGTGTCAGGTGTAATTCGGCGACATTCGGCAATTCTGCGGTAACGTAATTCATGAATAGAAACGCAGTGGTGCCATGTTGGGAAAACTGCTGACTGGACAAATCGCGTTGTCCATTGTTGCGTCATATAAGAAACACACTGCACATTTCATCAATGTACAGCTAGCTAACATTACAGCACTGTATGTCTAAACGAAAAGTATAGGAGATTGTAAGTTTCGCAATTTTTCTTATTTATTATCAATATCTACTGGTTAAAGGAAGTTTGGCACCGCGCAAACACTTATTTAAAACCTTTCCTGTATAATTATTGTATACCTCAATAACGGAACTGAATACAGTGTAAGCTTCATTATTAGAGCTCATTATAGAGATATAGTGTCTTGTGCATGCATTTTATTCTAAAATATGTTCGAATCTGAATTTCAAATTTGCTTTACATTAATTGGCTTCAAGTTTTGTGATAGATGGATAGTCTGAATTTGAAAAATGTAGGCCACAGTATTCGGAACACATTACTGAAAACATTTCAAATTTGTTTTCATAGTTATGCTCACAAAGGACCTCAGAACTACCTGTAAACTTATCTTTAATATTAAAGGATTTGAAACTTCGACGAATATCTCATTTGTGAAGTAGGGTAGTATTCTGCGAGCCATAACCTAGCCGTCTTGCGCCGTCAGGTTTTGCTCAGAGTTATTAGTCTGAAGCGACTTTTATAGCAAAGCGAAAACAATAACTTCTGTTTGTCAGAGGACGTAATAAATTGTATGCGGAAGTTAAACGTTTATGATCTTTACAGACACTTCACTCAGCTGTTTGATAAATGCAATGAGTATAAATTCACAATGCGCACTCAGCAGCCCTAGCTTATATAATAACATTCCTGCTTCACATACTACATACTACATACTACAGTATATAAGGGAATGTGATGTCCGTTGCCCCCCCCCCACCACAAAAAACTTCTACATTATAACATAGGTATGTTAAAACATTGAATATGCAGCGACAGAAAGCCAGGGGTGCTCTATCCAGTGGTGCCAAGCTACTATTTCACCTCTGCAGGCTACTGCAGCTGCCTTCCAGGTTATCCAAAACCTAATTTTGTAAATACAATAACTGGAGCAATAATTCAAATTAGTGCATTGAAGAGGATGTTCAAATTAGTTGCACAAAGCAACTTTTAAGCAAAATGGAACATCGGGGGTGAAGCGGCAACAATAATCAATACGAGATAGATATTTTTACGATATTGCGACCAAATTCAATGCACATGTCATGTAACAATATGTGGATTATGAAATTAAACCACAAATAGCGTTAGCATTATGCATGTTGTCATGTTTGTGGTAGGAGTTCGGTGTCTTTCATTATGCGTGGATTTTTCTTTGTTTTTCTTGTTTGTGTATGTTTGTGTCGTGAGCTGATAGTTGGCGCTTGTTGTGGTCTTTTCCTGTCGCCAGATTCTGTGTCTGCTGATGCGCTCGTTCAACACTTTCCTGCTCAAAAAGAATCTTGAGCTTGGGTCTCGCCGCCGCCATTTCCGTCATTCTTCACTAGAATCATCCCGCCATCGTGCAAAAGGTGATCAGGGGTGTTCAATGGCCGCCACCACCACCACCACCTGCACCACTGCGTGACACTTCCTTCGTTCCGCAAACTTACATTACTTTGTCTAATTCATTATTTTTAGTCGTCGTCTATATCATTTTAGCGAGTGTGTGCTCAAAGGTATTTTATCCCTCTACTACGTATCTATTCATATGTTTTATATGTCCTATATAATATGGAAATTTAAAGACGGCATTCTGTCAAGGACCAAACAAACCTGCCAAAACAATAGACTCATCTCATATGGTGTAGCTTTGTTAACAAAATTTTGCCCCAAAAACACACAGTAACATAACCTAATGTACTGATATATCAGTATAAAATGCACCTGCTTTGTATATACAAGCAAATCTGTTGTCACTGACATCGAATTAAAATGTTTTTTTTTCATGACCGCGGGATATTCATTAGAATGTGTTGTTATGATCGGGAGCCATGTACAGCTTACAAAAGTATTTTAAATTGTCTTTTATTAGTCTTCATTTGAAAGTTGTAGAGCATTGTCAAATCAGGCTAATTAAGCAAAGTAAGTTTATGTCCGATTGGGTGGCAGACGAATTTATAACAAATTTATGCCGAAATAGGAAAGACCCTAGTAGCAGTTTCTTTGTCTAATACCCAGCTATAGCTTAGATGTCAAGCAGAGAAACTGCTGCGAGGGGCTTTCTTAATCCAGCATAAATTTGCTATAAATTCGCCCGTCACCCAATCGAACATAAACTTTGCTCAATTAGACTAATTTGAAAATACTCTATACAGCTTTCAAATTGAGACTAGGGTTTAACTCAAACGGTTTAAAAAAATTTTAACGACCGTGAAAGCACTGTTGAAGGTCACAACTTTTGCATGCTGTACATGTCCACGATCATAACACATTCCAATGGTTATCTCGGTCCTTAATTTGGTGGCAGTGAAAATGGTTCTATGGGACACCCTGTATATTTCATCTCTTTTTTTTATCCATGTTACTATTGATTTTTTACAGGAAGAAGGGAGCAATCATTCGTGGTTTGTTTACATCGTTAGAAATATCCAGATGAACTGACAAGGTTTCATAATACCCCCTTAAATATGATACAAAATTCATCTAAATAAAATGATTGCAATTTAAGCTTCACGCCGTTTTAACACTGTGGAAGCCTGTCATTTTAAAAGTTAGGAGGTATGCTATGCTAACGAACTTCCTATTTGATAAAATATTAGCAACTAATAGCTCTTAAAATTGATGGGACATTATGTGTAGGCACTTTGTCCAAATTTCGTAAAAATATGAGAGGCGAAAGTTCACCTTAAAGCTTCTAAAATGGAGAACGCCCCAAGTGTCAATAAACTTATCCCTTCGTGTAAGCCATGCACAATTTAAAATCATTAAGGCGCTTTCAAGTTGCCCGGTTTTTCTACAAGCATATGGTACGTAATTAACTACGAAGAACTTCGCCTGGTCCCTGCTTATACATATGTATGATATGATATCTCTATATGTACATGATAGCTCGCATGCCATCACAATATATCATTATACAGTATGTACATACACTGCATCCATTATTAACTATTAATTGCTTTATATTTTCTACCTAATGTGCTTCAATTAGTTTTTGGATTTACATCAGGGCATGCATGGGATCACATTTGGTCCATTGTCACCTAATTATCGCACAAAATAAATATGATCCCTGCCTCTGGCACAAACAGAAGTTACAATTTAGTGTGGGTGAAGTATATCTATTAAATGTCGTTCTTGCATGATTTTAATGAAGCTGCTTTTGATCTTGCATCATGCATGATCGTGAATGTAGACCTACGTTTAGTTATTTATTCACAACGAAGAAAATACAAGGCATATCCACAAAGTAGCAGTACTGTTGCCTTCGTGTGCTGGGGGATTTTTTTACCCGAAATTTGGCCACGCTAATCTGTAAGCTTGGTTCTCCTGATCACAACGAGCACAGGTGGTCCTTATTAGTACTAAAAGTCCCCTTGTAGTGACCATTCGTGTAAAGTATGTCGGAAAAAATCCCGCCAAATGTGAAGTGGGTGGTGTCATCAGGTTTCTTATATGGAAGGAAAAACACCTACTGAAATTTTTGGGGCATTTGGATGGGACATTTTAAACCACCCCGCATATTCTCCTGACTTGGGGCCTTCAGACTTTCATCTTTTCACCTCCCTGAAGACTCACATTAGTGGGAAAAAAAATTCAACTGACGAGAAGGCGAGACAAGAGGCCCTGAACTGGAAAAAGGAGATGGCGGTAAAATTCTTTGAGGGGGGCATAAAAAAAAACTTGTGACACGGCTCAAAACCTGCATAGAACGGAAAGGCAACTATGTGGAAAAATAGCTTGCATATACACCAACAAAATCCAGTAATTGTATTTCAAATAAATTCTCTTAAAAAATATAAAAATCGAGTATTCTTACTTTCTGGACGTGCCTCGTAATATACAATATGTATGCGTTGTTTTCCTTATTCTTAGTTTCCTGTTCACTATCAAAGATAAGAGATATCAATTTTAAAATGAATATAATTCTTGGCATAGAATATGGTTCATATATGTAATTGACATGCACTATTCGATCCCTCTTAATGTTGTTCTGGCAGACCGCACTTTTGTGTGCAGTCTCATTCAAAATTTAGGTTTTGTATACATGTGATTAAAAATAGTCAAATTCGCGGTTTTTATAATAATGGCCTATAAAATTGATCTGGAGACACCCTGTATTTACAGTATATGAATTTAAATTGCATCAATTTCCAGATTTTTATTTTGAAATAGGGAAAAAATATTTTTGTAACTAGCAATGCCTTAATGACAGTTTATCTTCTACAGAGGGGATATACTCTAAAATCCATGGAGAATCCCTTTGTCTGATAGATTTAAAAAGTATCCTCATCTATTGGTCACTCGTATATAATAATTAATCTAAATCTAGTTGTTTATAAATGTTTCGTTGTCGGTTTTTGTCTACAATTCTTTAAGTTGGCATTTATCTTTTCCTACATCAATGTAACTCAGTGTGAAATCTGCTAATAAATGTGCACTATACCTGTATGTAGTATAGTTAGTTTAAATTGTATTGCGAATATTGTTTTCTAAAGTGAAAATAAATCATTATTGAGGTCTTCGATGAAATGACACAAAATTTGATCACAATTGAAATTCGCACAGTTTTGCACGCCTGCTTGAAAGATTTCAAATAGCTATGATAATTTTCAGACACGCACAAAATTTTGTTTAATCATAACACAATGCTTAAACTTTAAACATATTATTACCATTGTTTTATGTTTAAACATTGAATATTTGTTTTCTAGTTTAAAAAGGCTATATTCTTTACACTTTAGAACTTGAAGAAATATCTTTATTCACGAGTATTATCCAGTTCAATAATGCTCATTGTCCTCTTCATAACTTTAAAAATGTATTTATTGATACGCTACCTTTTGTTAGATACATTGGCAGAGAAATTCTATTGTTGGAAATGGTGTCCGTTGATGAACTCTTAAGACTTCAATTCCTCCGGTTAGAATTATTTTAGAATTTTGAAAATTGAATAGTATATATATCCTTTCAGCAGTATACCTACTACCTTTGAGCACCCACACTTACACAAAGTGAATTATTTATTGTCTTCCATGCACGTTAATGTACGTAGGTATATAATACGCGGTATAGTATAATAACTTTAAGGTTATGTGATATATTTGTGGTCAGGCAGTAGCTCAGGTAGGTTTCCATGTGACTGTGTGACTTTTTGTCGTAATGGTTGTTCCATATTTCTGCACGCACGCTAGTCCATATGTTGTGCAGACCACATGCATATTTATTTACATTCGAATTGTAAATATATTAACATTTTTCGCACGCGAAATTGCTGCATTATTACATAATTACAACGTATAAATGTTTTAGTTCGCGAGGCATACGGAGTCGATGGCATTATTTTGATTTTTTACCGTTTAACCCAATATTTCTGTTCTTTCATGAGAATTTAGTAAATAACTGCAAAATATACACATTTAGGATTGCGCAATTTTCCTTTTGGCAATTCATTGTGTTTTGCATGCAGTTCTATGGCAATTTCGTCCATTTTTGTAGGTGAGGTCACTGCTGAAACGTTCTTGGAAGCGTCGGCGTCCACCAAATGACCTGAAGATGAAGAATAGGTTTAATAGTCGTATGTCAATGTCAACACAAGTGATGTCTGTAACGGAAAGTCCAAATATGCTTCGAAGAAGTGTTGTAATTGGCAATTCACAAGCCACTACCAAGACTTAACTTTTGTTTTCGAATAATATATAAATTCCGTGAATTTGGCTATATGTACATTATGTTTGATGCAATAGGAAACTACTTTGTGTGTCATAATTAATTCTGCGCAGTGATATAATTGAATTTTAAGCAATCATTGAACTATGGTATGGTTTTAAAGAATATTATTGTAAGCATGGATCCTTCAACGAAAATACAGGGTGATTCAAAATTCGATGTACAAACTGATAGGGTGTATTCCTTGCATAAAAAGAAGACATAAAGTTCCTATGAACCCATGTCTGCAAATGCTTAGTTTTTTAAGTAGCACCTACATAAAACGTGACATCCATAATTCATGCTCCCCACATCTTCATTAGGAACGCATACGAGTCCTTTATAAATGATCAATGTAAAGATGTGGGGAGCAAGGAATACACCCTATCAGTTTGTACATCGAATTTTGAATCACCCTGTATAAGCTGTTACTTAGAATCTTTAAAGCCAGTTAAATATTTCTTCAAAATTATCTGTAGAAAATAACCCAACGTGAAACCTATACATCTACTGCATGTGTCATTCGAATGACTAGTTTTTCAGTTCATGGAGTTTTGTCTTTGAGACCACTCTGTACTATGCCCAAAGAAGGCATAATAGGTACAAACAATGGGGATAACCCTTTAGATAAGGCCATTTGAAATGTTCAATAGTATAAGAGGAAATACCGTGTATATGGGCACATTTTGATCGTGCACATTTTGCCCAGTAATTACTACACACCAAAGTTGTTAAACTGTATTAAACATATTAGGCCCACTGTGATGTTTTATTAGTCTCAATGCATGCAGAGTGTCTGTCTATAGTATTTAGGCAACTTTAAGACAAAGATGTCGTGTAGTGCTATCCGAGTGTGCACTAATTTGTACGTCAGTCAGTCAATAAGTAAATAACTGCGATATGTTATCCATTAAAAAGTTGCATAATTGTGCACATGTATTTCATTAAATTTTGTGCAAACGCTTGTGCGAATGTTTTTTCTCTTGTGCTTTATTGATTTTGTCGAAAAGCACAGATGAAGTCAATCTGTTGTCGAGAGAGCGCTCCATTGTTCCACCTGGGGTCTGCTTCAAAAAAGAAAATATTCTCTGAAATATCGCTAGCTCGTAGTGCTCATATAAACGGAACAGTATACGTCTCCATACTTCACGAATAATAATTTCTCATTTCTGCTTTTACAGAAAGATGCTTCCTGTTAATCTTCATTTCACTGTTGCACTCGGAAGGTGGCATTCAAATAAGCACTAAATAAGAAGTTTTTCACATTTGGTCGAGTATATGTATATGTATATACACATTGTAGTTTACCTATGCAGTAATATGTAATAATATAGGAGAAGCTTATCCTTGGGTTTCCAAAACAATTTAGTATTTGCTTTGATGACATTGGAATTCCGGAACCTAAATCCCGGCCTTATTTTATTGTAATTTGGCAGCTTCTTTCCTGCGTAATTTGAAACGTACGAAAAGATATCTTCTGCATTGTTTCTTGATATTGTATATTACTGAATTAACAAGAGGTATCTCTTATAATACTTCTGGAGATAAGCCAATGTAATCTTTCACAAGACTAAGCGTATGATTGAAAACAGAGCCCATGATTACTTCAGCCTACATAAGGGAGAAATCCCAATTACCTAAATATTGGAAATGGAAAGATGTTTACAGAAATGTGGACAAAGTAGAGTCATGTGTGGTTACCGACAAAGGCAAGTATAATAAACTTCAAAATTGCATGCGTATGCATTCTTTTGTAAATATTTGAATGAAGCAAGTTTTACGTTTTTCTGTCTGGTTACCATGACAACCAATTGTTTGTAGTCTCGATGTAGTGCGATTTGAGATGTCAAAGGCAAAAGCCGCCAAACAGACTCGAATGTTAATAGAATCTTTATCAAGGAGAACACCCTGTGAATATAATGATTGACCTACAGTATTATTCATTCATTGATTTATTTGCGTCTTGGATGCCTCTCATTTTGATTTATATTTGCAGTTTCCATACTTGAAGTGCAGAGCATGCTTAACATTCATGATCAGCGAACTTCAGGGACAAGAATGGACGGTTCATTATTCCGAGACAGCTTGCATGACATTTTTGGAATCTCAGATGAGACCATCTTGAAACAAAGTGTTTACCCAAAATCCATTCTCATCCACCAAATTGATTTTACGTGCGATGGAGTAATTAATTTTTCTTTCAGTTTTCGCGGTATTTGATAGGAATGAGGATGGTTTTATCGGAAAGGAAGAATGGGTCATGGGACTCTGGACAATACTTAAGGCCCCACTTCAAGAAAAAATATCATGTATGTATATGTAAGTGCATGTGCCATGAACAGGAGGGCTGGCCTCCTTCGACCGTGAATATTCATTTGATCGGACTATTTCCAGATTGCTTCAAAGTATACAACTTAAACAGAGATGGCCACATAAGTAGAATTGAGTTCAACAAATTATTATCAGGTGGATGTGATCAAGTACGAATGTGCATAATTAATCGTTTCTGCAACTTTCGGAATATTATCCGGAATGTTTAAACGTCTTTGATGCACAAAACAATGGACTAGTTTATCCATTTGATTTCCAAATTTGAACCTGAAAAATATACTCGTAATAATGTAAAATATTTTTGTGTTCCATCTTCTCAATATTTTGCACATATTTGTAAGGTGTCTTTCCTTTTTCAACGAGAGGACATCCTTGTTGCACAACCGACTTAACACCACCAAAAAGAGACCTTCGCATTTCTCTCCTTTCCCTTTCCCTTCTGTTTCGAGGAGGTAATTAAATACCCTTGGCCATGTGGGATATTGTTCCCCATGGCCTGTCACCACTGCAGTGACAAGCAAGTGTTTTATGGATGTTTATGACCCCCCAGGTCTCACTGGTGAACAAAAACCACCCACGAAGGTCTTTTTCCCACACACAATCCTTACACTTTCTTTCGGATGTCGTCCGTTGATGACCTTGGTAACAAATATCGCGCAATGAGTTGCGTGAAATGAGTTGCGTGCAATGAGTTGCGTGAAATGAGTTGCGTGAAATGAGTTGCGTGCAATGAGTTGCGTGCAATGAGTTGCGTGCAATGA
>WWPM01025201.1:0-14365 GCA_023279145.1 Glomeris maerens | reverse complement strand
CAATTATCGGATTTTGTTGGTATATATGTAAGCTATTTTTTTCCGCAGTTGTCATTACGTTCTATGCAGGCTTTGAGACGTGTCACAAGCTTTTTTATGCTCTCCGCAAAGAATTCTCCCGCCATCCCCTTTTTCCAGTTCAAGGCCTCTTTCTCGCCTCTTCTTCAGTTGAAAATTTTTCCCCACTTATGTGAGTCTTCAGGGAGGTGAAAAGATGAAAGTCTGAAGGCGCCAAGTCAGGAGAATATGCGGGGTGGTTCAAAATATCGCATCCAAATGTCCCAAAAATTTCAGTAGGTGATTTTGAAATAAGGAACGCTGATGACACGTACCACACATTCGGCGGGATTTTTTTCGACGTACTTCGCGCGAATGGTCACTACAAGGGGACTTTTAGTACTAATAAGGACCACTTGTGCTCGTTGTGTTCAGGAGAACCAAGCCTACCGACCAGTGTTGCCAAATTTCGGGTAAAAAAATCCCCCAGCACAAGAAGACAACAGTACTCCTATTTTGTGGACATGCCTCGTATATGATCTTGAAGGATGCAATCGTTCTGAACACGGCATTGAGTTTGGCACTCATGAGTTGCTGTTTAACATCAAATTCCGAATTCTCATTCCCTTTACTCGTGTTTATTTCCATATACACTGTAATTGTATAGCAACACATTTTTCTTTGCCCGATTAGGTGTTGGATGGAATCTTACTTCCCATACGAATGGATTCTCTATGTTCCGATGCTCACCACTGTAGCGGTAATTAAAAATTGCAATGCATATAGGCATGTACACTGGCTAAAAAGATTATTGACACTACTGATATTGGTACATACATTGTTGGTTCGAAATGGAAATCGTGAACAGTTATATCAGTGCATACATTTTTGTTTTGTTTATATGTGTGTGGGACAGGCAACATAATAATTTACTATGAACTTATCATCAGCATCATGTTGACACGATGAAATCATCAGTGCAATTACAAGTGCGCTTCGATCCAAGATTCAGGGCATCTACAGTCTTACTTTGCTAGCAGCATAGCTCACCTACAAGGAAATAACAGCTGCCAAAAGAATGAAGATGGTGAAAGTTAATGAAGTACTGCATTCACTACATGCAATAGCTTCCAAGAATCTGTTGTCTGCGGAAAGTGTTCGAAAAATATTGAAAGTCGAGGGTGTGCAAACATGAAAAAAGAATATCCCTAACAAAAATTGTTGGCTGTCACATGCATGTGACAGCCTTATAAAGCTGCAAGTGAAACATTCACAGCTTTATTGCAGACCTGTGACAGCTTTAAAAAAAAATTTGTTAGGGATCCCACATAGACAGACATATTATTTGTGCAGATGTGGACCCGAAAAAGCTGCCCAAGAATTTAAGCAAGATATTTTTCAAGGCAACTGTAATGCTCCTTCAGTACAAACAATTATGGATAAGCTGCATGAAAATGGTTTGCATGGCCGTATAGCAGAAATAAATCTAGATTGACACCTACCCAAATGAAGAAGAAACTGTAGTTTGCTGAGAAATATGCAGTATATTCATCGGCCAGTGAAGTTTTGGGACAATGTGATTTGGTCAGCTGAATCGAAATTCTATTTTGTTTGACCAGAGAAGGAAAATGTTCTTTATGGAGACCAAAAGGAACTGCAACCGAATCTGCCTATTTGAAGCCTACAGTGAAACATATTGGAGAATCTATGGTGGTGTAGGGTTGTTTCCCATCGGAATCGGAAATCTTGCCTTCATCTCGTCAATAATGGATGAAGCAGGCTATAGGGACATACTAGATGCACATTTAATTCAGTCACCATCGAAATCAGGATTGCGAAGGAGTTTTGTCAGATCCTTTCTGCAACAAAAGGATGTGAGAGTGGAAGAATGGCATGGGAATTCCCAGACCTGAATTCGATAATAGAGCATATGTGGGATATATTGGATAGCATAATGTCCATCTTGAGTCAATAACAAATAAACAAGACTTCCAACATGCACTACAGAATGCATGGGAGTTGTTACCACCTCAAGAGCTGCAAAATCTTGTTCGAAGTGCTCCACAGCGTGCAAGCTGTAATCATGGCTAAAGGAGGGTACACAAGATATTGATACGTAATTTTTTTCTCCATTTGTGAATATGTCAACAAAATGTTTCATATTATTTGTTATAATCCTAAAATGATTGCAACCATTGGAGTTTTGATATGATGTTCACAATTTTACTGTTAATCAGAAACTGCATTTTGTACATGGTGTCATCAAACTCTTTTTAGCCAGTGTATTCACATGACCAGAAATATCATACCAGTATTTTTCCACAGTTAAATTTTATATTCTTGATAAACATAATCCGCGTTCTTATTACAAAACTACGAGCTACTCATGCTAACGAGCCCAGTCAGTATAGGTGAGATTTGCTATAGGAATTCCTTTATTTCATATACAGTTTAAAAGTAACTTAATATATGTAATTGCAGAAAAGCTGTCCGTGCTGCAGTGGTTTTGATCCCCTTGTTTGGATTACAATTTCTCTTCACTATCTACATACCGAGCAATGCTACTTGCGACATGTACGAACTGTACAATTATATTAGTAATTTGCTCGGTGGCTTGCAGGTAGGCATAAAGTATACATGTAACCCTTATGCACAATGTACATTCTCAATATTTTAAACAATTTTTAGGGTTGCATTGTTGCTCTCATATTCTGCTATTTCAATGGCGAGGTGAGTAATTGATTTATGTATATTATACACGCAGAGTACAACTGGTATGAATGCAAAAACACAATATAATTCTAAATCATATGATAATTATTTATTAAATGAAGCCACTACCAATTTTATATAACTCCTTTGTTTACTTTTTACTTGCACAAAGCGCGTTAAAGTTTATGACAATTCAATATTTGTTTGCTGATATTAGTACAATTAATATGTACAGCACCTAAGCAGATATTACGATATGTGAAATTAATATATTGCGAGGGCGAGTCAAGAAGTAAGTTACATTTGAACATTACTCGAAAAATACATGCAATTTAAAAAAAACTCTTAGTATTTATTGGATTCCACGTTTCAAAATCTACTTTTTTTGTTATCACCTTGCTATTAAATTTTTGCATTTTGAGTACCAAGAGAGAATTTTTGAAATCCCTTTATCAAAAAAGTCGTCCAATTCCTGGCCTTCTTCACCCCATCATCTGTGTGGAATTTCTCCTTTTCATGTTTGTTTTTCAATGGCCCAAGCACATGGAAATCACAGGGCGACAAATCAGGATGTGCGCAGTGTGGCTTTGTCGTGAAACAGGACAACCCCGCACTCTGCGTGCATCACCAAGGATCTTCTTGGCAAATTTGGCTGAACTGCATTTGAACATCCTCCATAGAGTCCTGTTATTTTCGTACTGCTAGAAATTAGAAAGGAAAGATTTCACTCAGGTGATGAGATGAAGAAGGCCGGTCGGATGGAATTCTTTTGACTCACCCTTGTATCTACTCATAAAGCAGATATTACGAAATTGAAATCCATCGACTTCGGTTCGAATCGTGAAATAGGTTACATTAATAATTAATTGTTTAATGCAATTTGGTATAATGATGGGTTTTCAACCAATTTGCTAGCTTAGATTTTTGTGGCCGCTTCACTGCAGTTCTGCTTTGCAATATTCCATTTTTTAAGAATAGTGTCTCTAAAATATTGTTTTCGACAGTTTCGATATTCGTTGGCTCTTTACTCTATCCTTTAGCTGATCTAAAGACCCGATAAGCCATTTGTATTTGACCATTAATTTGACATTCCAGAGTCTTTTTTGGATTCCAGTTAAATTTGGTTAACCTCAATTACTTTTTGCAATCAATTAGGTACCTAAATGCGAATTGTGGCTGCTAAATTGGAGCTCGCTTACGTCTGTTTACCCATAAAATTAGTCTACGTCTGTAGCGTCAGCTATAGACATTAATTAATCATTCGTTTGCCCTAGGAAAAATAATTTCAATCCATATGTATTGTTACTGTTGCGAATTCTGAATCAAGATGAAAACTGATCCCATAAATATATATACCACTCGATAATCCGCAGTTCAGAAAATCTGCCCCGAATTATCGAATTATTTATTCAATAAAAACATTGCTTTTGGGTGGCCAAAGCTTGGAAGCAAGCAATTGACGTGAGAAGTTTGATACGGGTTTTCGCCACCTGAAATCCAGAAATGAAAGATTGATTTTTATGTAAGGTGGGATAATAAATATGTATGTAGTTTTAACTTTTCAGCTAGACTTCCTATAAATGCTTTAGCTACATATGTAGATGTGTATGAATATACCGGTTTCACATTCAGTAGGCAATAACATTTAGGCATACAAAGTTCGTCTGAATAGAAAGTTATAGACGTCCGATAACGATGTTCATAGCCATGCACTTTTATTTTTGTTTTGAATTTGAAATTTTTTAAGGAATAAGTTACATAAAAACGCCTGCAGCTGATGCGGTTGCTCCTGGTTTTTAGATATCCCAACGTGAAAACAGTGACCCTTATTTGAAGTTGTTGTAGTTGACATTTTCAACATAAAATAGGCTGCTTGGCAATCTGCAGTTACAACATCACACTAGCAATAAAAACCAACATAGTAATACAGTATGTGTCCATATGGTTCAGCAGCTTTCAGCCATTCCTCCGAAATTTCATGGCTTCCCTACGAATCAGCGTCTTGCATTTCGCTTCAGTGTTATCCAGAAGCTAGAACTAACCCTCATTTTGTTCAACAAAACGTGGCACCACATTTATTTGCCACCTTCACAATAACCGAAATGCACCCGAGCTCGTGCACCCAATTGGTTCAAGCTAGTCTACTTTCTGAAAACAATG
Source organism: Glomeris maerens (assembly GCA_023279145.1). Classification (NCBI taxonomy): domain Eukaryota; kingdom Metazoa; phylum Arthropoda; class Diplopoda; order Glomerida; family Glomeridae; genus Glomeris; species Glomeris maerens. Next base: position 9,496 of record WWPM01025201.1, on the reverse strand, counting down.
CGTTCTTAAAATTATTCGCACATCGTGCGTCTGGAATTCATACTTTACATATCGTTAGGTGTAACGTGCCACAACTTGAACGTCTGATAACAATCACCTTTTGATCAGGCAGTTTTTATGACACGTTATGATGTTGAATCAATTACAGTCGAACCCGCATAAGTGCACATGGACCCGGCATCCAGAATTTGTGCACTTACAGGATTGTGCACATGTGCGGTTTGCAATGACCCGGTTTCTCAAAACACAGACAACACATAGGGAAAGTTCAAGGCATCAAGAATTTGTGCACCTATAAGATTTGTGCACATATGTGGTGTGCACTTATGCGGGTTCAACTTTATATTAAGATATGTTCTATTTGTTCTACTCGATCCTATACAGGGTGTTTCTTTTATGATGCAACTATGGACAACGAGATTTGCCCAATTTGCAGTTTTCCCAACATGGCCCCACACGAGCAATTGAACAGATTATCGTTAGAAATTGGGGGGGGGGGGAATATAATTGGATTTTATTGCCCACGTAATAATGGCATGCGAGTGGCCTTCATCTCACGAGTGGAAGTGATGAACACTTTTCTTGAGATGAAACAACATGGAAAGAAATTTCTCTAGCCTAAATGAATCCCAATGTTATACTAGTTCGTGTTCAAAGTGACCGCCGTTATTTGCCAAACAGTGGTACAGCCGGTCTGCAAAAGCTGCTCGGACATTTGTAAGAGTGTCAGGTGTAATTCGGCGACATTCGGCAATTCTGCGGTAACGTAATTCATGAATAGAAACGCAGTGGTGCCATGTTGGGAAAACTGCTGACTGGACAAATCGCGTTGTCCATTGTTGCGTCATATAAGAAACACACTGCACATTTCATCAATGTACAGCTAGCTAACATTACAGCACTGTATGTCTAAACGAAAAGTATAGGAGATTGTAAGTTTCGCAATTTTTCTTATTTATTATCAATATCTACTGGTTAAAGGAAGTTTGGCACCGCGCAAACACTTATTTAAAACCTTTCCTGTATAATTATTGTATACCTCAATAACGGAACTGAATACAGTGTAAGCTTCATTATTAGAGCTCATTATAGAGATATAGTGTCTTGTGCATGCATTTTATTCTAAAATATGTTCGAATCTGAATTTCAAATTTGCTTTACATTAATTGGCTTCAAGTTTTGTGATAGATGGATAGTCTGAATTTGAAAAATGTAGGCCACAGTATTCGGAACACATTACTGAAAACATTTCAAATTTGTTTTCATAGTTATGCTCACAAAGGACCTCAGAACTACCTGTAAACTTATCTTTAATATTAAAGGATTTGAAACTTCGACGAATATCTCATTTGTGAAGTAGGGTAGTATTCTGCGAGCCATAACCTAGCCGTCTTGCGCCGTCAGGTTTTGCTCAGAGTTATTAGTCTGAAGCGACTTTTATAGCAAAGCGAAAACAATAACTTCTGTTTGTCAGAGGACGTAATAAATTGTATGCGGAAGTTAAACGTTTTTGATCTTTACAGACACTTCACTCAGCTGTTTGATAAATGCAATGAGTATACATTCACAATGCGCACTCAGCAGCCCTAGCTTATATAATAACATTCCTGCTTCACATACTACATACTACATACTACAGTATATAAGGGAATGTGATGTCCGTTGCCCCCCCCCCACCACAAAAAACTTCTACATTATAACATAGGTATGTTAAAACATTGAATATGCAGCGACAGAAAGCCAGGGGTGCTCTATCCAGTGGTGCCAAGCTACTATTTCACCTCTGCAGGCTACTGCAGCTGCCTTCCAGGTTATCCAAAACCTAATTTTGTAAATACAATAACTGGAGCAATAATTCAAATTAGTGCATTGAAGAGGATGTTCAAATTAGTTACACAAAGCAACTTTTAAGCAAAATGGAACATCGGGGGTGAAGCGGCAACAATAATCAATACGAGATAGATATTTTTACGATATTGCGACCAAATTCAATGCACATGTCATGTAACAATATGTGGATTATGAAATTAAACCACAAATAGCGTTAGCATTATGCATGTTGTCATGTTTGTGGTAGGAGTTCGGTGTCTTTCATTATGCGTGGATTTTTCTTTGTTTTTCTTGTTTGTGTATGTTTGTGTCGTGAGCTGATAGTTGGCGCTTGTTGTGGTCTTTTCCTGTCGCCAGATTCTGTGTCTGCTGATGCGCTCGTTCAACACTTTCCTGCTCAAAAAGAATCTTGAGCTTGGGTCTCGCCGCCGCCATTTCCGTCATTCTTCACTAGAATCATCCCGCCATCGTGCAAAAGGTGATCAGGGGTGTTCAATGGCCGCCACCACCACCACCACCTGCACCACTGCGTGACACTTCCTTCGTTCCGCAAACTTACATTACTTTGTCTAATTCATTATTTTTAGTCGTCGTCTATATCATTTTAGCGAGTGTGTGCTCAAAGGTATTTTATCCCTCTACTACGTATCTATTCATATGTTTTATATGTCCTATATAATATGGAAATTTAAAGACGGCATTCTGTCAAGGACCAAACAAACCTGCCAAAACAATAGACTCATCTCATATGGTGTAGCTTTGTTAACAAAATTTTGCCCCAAAAACACACAGTAACATAACCTAATGTACTGATATATCAGTATAAAATGCACCTGCTTTGTATATACAAGCAAATCTGTTGTCACTGACATCGAATTAAAATGTTTTTTTTTTCATGACCGCGGGATATTCATTAGAATGTGTTGTTATGATCGGGAGCCATGTACAGCTTACAAAAGTATTTTAAATTGTCTTTTATTAGTCTTCATTTGAAAGTTGTAGAGCATTGTCGAATCAGGCTAATTAAGCAAAGTAAGTTTATGTCCGATTGGGTGGCAGACGAATTTATAACAAATTTATGCCGAAATAGGAAAGACCCTAGTAGCAGTTTCTTTGTCTAATACCCAGCTATAGCTTAGATGTCAAGCAGAGAAACTGCTGCGAGGGGCTTTCTTAATCCAGCATAAATTTGCTATAAATTCGCCCGTCACCCAATCGAACATAAACTTTGCTCAATTAGACTAATTTGAAAATACTCTATACAGCTTTCAAATTGAGACTAGGGTTTAACTCAAACGGTTTAAAAAAATTTTAACGACCGTGAAAGCACTGTTGAAGGTCACAACTTTTGCATGCTGTACATGTCCACGATCATAACACATTCCAATGGTTATCTCGGTCCTTAATTTGGTGGCAGTGAAAATGGTTCTATGGGACACCCTGTATATTTCATCTCTTTTTTTTATCCATGTTACTATTGATTTTTTACAGGAAGAAGGGAGCAATCATTCGTGGTTTGTTTACATCGTTAGAAATATCCAGATGAACTGACAAGGTTTCATAATACCCCCTTAAATATGATACAAAATTCATCTAAATAAAATGATTGCAATTTAAGCTTCACGCCGTTTTAACACTGTGGAAGCCTGTCATTTTAAAAGTTAGGAGGTATGCTATGCTAACGAACTTCCTATTTGATAAAATATTAGCAACTAATAGCTCTTAAAATTGATGGGACATTATGTGTAGGCACTTTGTCCAAATTTCGTAAAAATATGAGAGGCGAAAGTTCACCTTAAAGCTTCTAAAATGGAGAACGCCCCAAGTGTCAATAAACTTATCCCTTCGTGTAAGCCATGCACAATTTAAAATCATTAAGGCGCTTTCAAGTTGCCCGGTTTTTCTACAAGCATATGGTACGTAATTAACTACGAAGAACTTCGCCTGGTCCCTGCTTATACATATGTATGATATGATATCTCTATATGTACATGATAGCTCGCATGCCATCACAATATATCATTATACAGTATGTACATAAACTGCATCCATTATTAACTATTAATTGCTTTATATTTTCTACCTAATGTGCTTCAATTAGTTTTTGGATTTACATCAGAGCATGCATGGGATCACATTTGGCCCATTGTCACCTAATTATCGCACAAAATAAATATGATCCCTGCCTCTGGCACAAATAGAAGTTACAATTTAGTGTGGGTGAAGTATATCTATTAAATGTCGTTCTTGCATGATTTTAATGAAGCTGCTTTTGATCTTGCATCATGCATGATCGTGAATGTAGACCTACGTTTAGTTATTTATTCACAACGAAGAAAATACAAGGCATATCCACAAAGTAGCAGTACTGTTGCCTTCGTGTGCTGGGGGATTTTTTTACCCGAAATTTGGCCACGCTAATCTGTAAGCTTGGTTCTCCTGATCACAACGAGCACAGGTGGTCCTTATTAGTACTAAAAGTCCCCTTGTAGTGACCATTCGTGTGAAGTATGTCGAAAAAAATCCCGCCAAATGTGAAGTGGGTGGTGTCATCAGGTTTCTTATACGGAAAGAAAAACACCTACTGAAATTTGTGGGGCATTTGGATGGGACATTTTAAACCACCCCGCATATTCTCCTGACTTGGGGGCCTTCAGACTTTCATCTTTTCACCTCCCTGAAGACTCACATTAGTGGGAAAAAATTTTCAACTGACTAGAAGGCGAGACAAGAGGCCCTGAACTGGAAAAAGGAGATGGCGGTAAAATTCTTTGAGGGGGGCATAAAAAAACTTGTGACACGGCTCAAAACCTGCATAGAACGGAAAGGCAACTATGTGGAAAAATAGCTTACATATATACCAACAAAATCCAGTAATTGTATTTCAAATAAATTGTCTCTTAAAAAATATAAAAATCGAGTACTCTTACTTTCTGGGCATGCCTCGTAATATGCAATATGTATGCGTTGTTTTCCTTATTCTTAGTTTCCTGTTCACTATCAAAGATAAGAGATATCAATTTTAAAATGAATATAATTCTTGGCATAGAATATGGTTCATATGTGTAATTAGCATGCACTATTCGATCCCTCTTTATGTTGTTCTGGCAGACCGCACTTAAGATTTTCATCTATTGTGTGCAGTCTCATTCAAAATTTCCGTTTTGTATACATGTGATTAAAAATAGTCAAATTCGCGGTTTTTATAATAATGGCCTATAAACTTGATCTGGAGACACCCTGTATTTACAGGATATGAATTTAAATTGCATCAATTTGCAGATTGTTATTTTGAAATAGGGAAAAAATATTTTTGTAACTAGCAATGCGTTAATGACAGAGATTATCTTCTACAGAGGGGATATACTCTAAAATCCATGGAGAATCCCTTTGTCTGATAGATTTAAAAAGTATCCTCATCTATTGGTCACTCGTCTATAATAATTAATCTAAATCTAGTTGTTTATAAATGTTTTGTTGTCGGTTTTTGTCTACAAATCTTTAAGTTGGCATTTATCTCCTCCTTCTTCAATGTAACTCAGTCTGAAATCTGCTAATAAATGTGCACTATATACCTGTATGTAGTATAGTTAGTTTAAATTTTATTGCAAATATTGTTTTCTAAAGTGAAAATAAATCATTATTGAGGTCTTCGATGAAATGACACAAAATTTGATCACAATTGAAATTCGCACAGTTTTGCACGCCTGCTTGAAAGATTTCAAATAGCTATGATAATTTTCAGACACGCACAAAATTTTGTTTAATCATAACACAATGCTTAAACTTTAAACATATTATTACCATTGTTTTATGTTTAAACATTGAATATTTGTTTTCTAGTTTAAAAAGGCTATATTCTTTACACTTTAGAACTTGAAGAAATATCTTTATTCACGAGTATTATCCAGTTCAATAATGCTCATTGTCCTCTTCATAACTTTAAAAATGTATTTATTGATACGCTACCTTTTGTTAGATACATTGGCAGAGAAATTCTATTGTTGGAAATGGTGTCCGTTGATGAACTCTTAAGACTTCAATTCCTCCGGTTAGAATTATTTTAGAATTTTGAAAATTGAATAGTATATATATCCTTTCAGCAGTATACCTACTACCTTTGAGCACCCACACTTACACAAAGTGAATTATTTATTGTCTTCCATGCACGTTAATGTACGTAGGTATATAATACGCGGTATAGTATAATAACTTTAAGGTTATGTGATATATTTGTGGTCAGGCAGTAGCTCAGGTAGGTTTCCATGTGACTGTGTGACTTTTTGTCGTAATGGTTGTTCCATATTTCTGCACGCACGCTAGTCCATATGTTGTGCAGACCACATGCATATTTATTTACATTCGAATTGTAAATATATTAACATTTTTCGCACGCGAAATTGCTGCATTATTACATAATTACAACGTATAAATGTTTTAGTTCGCGAGGCATACGGAGTCGATGGCATTATTTTGATTTTTTACCGTTTAACCCAATATTTCTGTTCTTTCATGAGAATTTAGTAAATAACTGCAAAATATACACATTTAGGATTGCGCAATTTTCCTTTTGGCAATTCATTGTGTTTTGCATGCAGTTCTATGGCAATTTCGTCCATTTTTGTAGGTGAGGTCACTGCTGAAACGTTCTTGGAAGCGTCGGCGTCCACCAAATGACCTGAAGATGAAGAATAGGTTTAATAGTCGTATGTCAATGTCAACACAAGTGATGTCTGTAACGGAAAGTCCAAATATGCTTCGAAGAAGTGTTGTAATTGGCAATTCACAAGCCACTACCAAGACTTAACTTTTGTTTTCAAGTAATATATGAATTCCGTGAATTTGGCTATATGTATTATGTTTGATGCAATAGGAAACTACTTTGTGTGTCATAATTAATTCTGCGCAGTGATATAATTGAATTTTAAGCAATCATTGAGCTATGGTATGGTTTTAAAGAATATTATTGTAAGCATGGATCCTTCAATGAAAATATAAGCTGTTACTTAGAATCTTTAAAGCCAGTTAAATATTTCTTCTATATTATCTGTAGAAAATAATCCAACGTGAAACCTATACATCTACTGCATGTGCCATTCGAATGACTAGTTTTTCAGTTCATGGAGTTTTGTCTTTGAGACCACTCTGTACTATGCCCAAAGAAGGCATAATAGGTACAAACAATGGGGATAACCCTTTAGATAAGGCCATTTGAAATGTTCAATAGTATAAGAGGAAATACCGTGTATATGGGCACATTTTGATCGTGCACATTTTGCCAGTAATTACTACACACCAAAGTTGTTAAACTGTATTAAACATATTAGGCCCACTGTGATGTTTTATTAGTCTCAATGCATGCAGAGTGTCTGTCTATAGTATTTAGGCAACTTTAAGACAAAGATGTCGTGTAGTGCTATCCGAGTGTGCACTAATTTGTACGTCAGTCAGTCAATAAGTAAATAACTGCGATATGTTATCCATTAAAAAGTTGCGTAACTGTGCACATGTATTTCATTAAATTTTGTGCAAACGCTTGTGCGAATGTTTTTTTCTCATGTGCTTTATTGATTTTGTCGAAAAGCACAGATGAAGTCAATCTGTTGTCACGAGAGCGCTCCATTGTTCCACCTGGGGTCTGCTTCAAAAAAGAAAATATTCTCTGAAATATCGCTAGCTCGTAGTGCTCATATAAACGGAACAGTATACGTCTCCATACTTCACGAATAATAATTTCTCATTTCTGCTTTTACAGAAAGATGCTTCCTGTTAATCTTCATTTCACTGTTGCACTCGGAAGGTGGCATTCAAATAAGCACTAAATAAGAAGTTTTTCACATTTGGTCGAGTATATGTATATGTATATACACATTGTAGTTTACCTATGCAGTAATATGTAATAATATAGGAGAAGCTTATCCTTGGGTTTCCAAAACAATTTAGTATTTGTTTTGATGACATTGGAATTCCGGAACCTAAATCCCGGCCTTATATTATTGTAATTTGGCAGCTTCTTTCCTGCGTAATTTGAAACGTACGAAAAGATATCTTCTGCATTGTTTCTTGATATTGTATATTACTGAATTAACAAGAGGTATCTCTTATAATACTTCTGGAGATAAGCCAATGTAATCTTTCATAAGACTAAGCGTATGATTGAAAACAGAGCCCATGATTACTTCAGCCTAAATAAGGGAGAAATCCCAATTACCTAAATATTGGAAATGGAAAGATGTTTACAGAAATGTGGACAAAGTAGAGTCATGTGTGGTTACCGACAAAGGCAAGTATAATAAACTTCAAAATTGCATGCGTATGCATTCTTTTGTAAATATTTGAATGAAGCAAGTTTTACGTTTTTCTGTCTGGTTACCATGACAACCAATTGTTTGTAGTCTCGATGTAGTGCGATTTGAGATGTCAAAGGCAAAAGCCGCCAAACAGACTCGAATGTTAATAGAATCTTTATCAAGGAGAACACCCTGTGAATATAATGATTGACCTACAGTATTATTCATTCATTGATTTATTTGCGTCTTGGATGCCTCTCATTTTGATTTATATTTGCAGTTTCCATACTTGAAGTGCAGAGCATGCTTAACATTCATGATCAGCGAACTTCAGGGACAAGAATGGACGGTTCATTATTCCGAGACAGCTTGCATGACATTTTTGGAATCTCAGATGAGACCATCTTGAAACAAAGTGTTTACCCAAAATCCATTCTCATCCACCAAATTGATTTTACGTGCGATGGAGTAATTAATTTTTCTTTCAGTTTTCGCGGTATTTGATAGGAATGAGGATGGTTTTATCGGAAAGGAAGAATGGGTCATGGGACTCTGGACAATACTTAAGGCCCCACTTCAAGAAAAAATATCATGTATGTATATGTAAGTGCATGTGCCATGAACAGGAGGGCTGGCCTCCTTCGACCGTGAATATTCATTTGATCGGACTATTTCCAGATTGCTTCAAAGTATACAACTTAAACAGAGATGGCCACATAAGTAGAATTGAGTTCAACAAATTATTATCAGGTGGATGTGATCAAGTACGAATGTGCATAATTAATCGTTTCTGCAACTTTCGGAATATTATCCGGAATGTTTAAACGTCTTTGATGCACAAAACAATGGACTAGTTTATCCATTTGATTTCCAAATTTGAACCTGAAAAATATACTCGTAATAATGTAAAATATTTTTGTGTTCCATCTTCTCAATATTTTGCACATATTTGTAAGGTGTCTTTCCTTTTTCAACGAGAGGACATCCTTGTTGCACAACCGACTTAACACCACCAAAAAGAGACCTTCGCATTTCTCTCCTTTCCCTTTCCCTTCTGTTTCGAGGAGGTAATTAAATACCCTTGGCCATGTGGGATATTGTTCCCCATGGCCTGTCACCACTGCAGTGACAAGCAAGTGTTTTATGGATGTTTATGACCCCCCAGGTCTCACTGGTGAACAAAAACCACCCACGAAGGTCTTTTTCCCACACACAATCCTTACACTTTCTTTCGGATGTCGTCCGTTGATGACCTTGGTAACAAATATCGCGCAATGAGTTGCGTGAAATGAGTTGCGTGCAATGAGTTGCGTGAAATGAGTTGCGTGAAATGAGTTGCGTGCAATGAGTTGCGTGCAATGAGTTGCGTGCAATGA
>WWPM01025196.1:0-18657 GCA_023279145.1 Glomeris maerens | reverse complement strand
GCGCAAAAAGGGTCCCCACAGTAGTTTTTATGGCTATGGTTTTTACAAATATTATTTATATATTTGTTTTCTTGCGCATATAGCTATAGATAGATCAATAACTCATCGTCTTTTCTTGTTACACAACTTTATAACTTTCAGAAAAAATAATCCAGCGATCTAATTGATTGCATCATGAAATTATAATGATGCAGCTAGATACAAGGCGAGTCAAGAAAGTTGTGTCAATCCTTATAGCTTTACAGGAGTGGGTGGAATGCATAGTTGCAATTGGAGAAGTGTTGTGGGGTCCTTTGTGAACATAATTATGAGACCAATATTCAGGAAGCTTAGTTGAAATGTCAAAATCTCCATTCAAGAACTTTACTGCCATGACCTCCAAAATCATGCCAGGAAGCCCATTAATACACAAGAATTCATGCTACATGAACCTTAGCAAACGATGATTGCATTATGGACGATGTGGGAAAAAGCCTCAAGTGTGTATTGTCATATAAATGGTGACCATTTTGAACATTGTTCGTTATTCTTTCCATATTCTGTAATTTGCTATTACACGTGGTTTTTGAATATTGCAGCTCTTTTTATTTTATGAAGCAATTCATTCCTTAGGCTCCATGTTTGCCTCACTTTGATATCACCAATAGAGTGACATTTCCAAATGTTCAATTATAATATATATTTATTGCACGTCTGGATAAATTAACCAGGCTACTGTTTTATAAATAAGAAATAGAATTGCTATACTTTACTCAATGTCATTCGTAAAATTGAAGAAAAATACTATCGTAAAATCTCTTACATAGTAGAGCATATTATTAGTTATACCTTTATTTTTTATAATGTTTTTTTTCACAACAATATAAATAAAACTCGAGTTGAAGAATTGCCAGTTGAAATCTGATTGCTATACAGTGCAAGCTCAAATGTAATTTGTTAGGATTGAGAAAGCTGAAGTGCAGGGACTAAATGTATTTCACTAAAGGAGCATCGCGACTATATGCGATTTTTAAAAAAAAAATCCCCAATATATGGGAAAATTAGAAAGGACTCGAAAAGTAGCATTGGAAGGCATTTCAATAGTTACCTTTAGCTTCCTTGCACTATACTTCCCTTTGTAGTTAGAGATGAAAAAGGAAAGCCTTTAAGATTGAATTACAAGATGAAGGCATGTCGACCTATTGCGTCATCAATGCAAGTACCTAGTACAAATTGTACAGAAAAAAGAGAGAAAGAATCTGCAACTGCCTTTGTACTGTATGGTAAAAATGATTTGGTTTTTTTGACGAGAGGTTCCCAGCCAATTTGGATCTACTGCAGCTAGTCATGCGAGTTCACAATTTTTCTAGTTTATTTATTGCTGGTTATTGGGTCTATCCTTGCGCACTGTTGCTTGTAATCATCAAATGTCAATCAAATGTCCATTATAAAGTTTATTTCTAATTTCTTTTAAATAAAATAAAATGACAATCATTACGTACATGAGACATATGACTTAACAATGCAATTATAATATCCTTGATTTTTCGCATGTGAGCTACATCCTCAAATAACGTGAAGAAATCAATACAACAACCATTGAATAAAGCTGAAAGACTTAGATATATTATATCAAACAGCTCTGTAAAAGAATACACCAATAAATTACTTCTGTCTGTATATAACATGAATAAATTTTTATAACTTAGTTGCAAATGTCTTTTTATGACTCATCTATACACTGATTAGTTTTGCGAGTTTTGTTATATGATTTCAGCAGTTCCTAACACGAAGTTTTAAACAACAAGGCTATTTTAATCGTGAAACGTGAATAAATTTATCATTATTATGGTCAGATAAAACTGCTGTTTGCTCATGTTTGCTTATTTAAATTGTAAATTCGCCCGAATGAAAAATATTGAACAGGAAGAGAACAAAGCAAACTGGACGGTGATCAAGGTGACAACAACTAAAAATGCACAACAGGTCATTTCAGCTCTATAAGCCATAAATAGCCGGGTATTCATACTGGATTAAGCTATATTATTAGCTGCTGAATGGAGAAGCATAAAACTGAATGAAAAACTATAACGCAATCGATACGAAAGCAAAAATTAATATATGTCACGTGAGGGAAAACGGTAAAGAGCATTTCAATGTTCAACTGTCTATATGTGGTTAATCTTTCATCAGAATCAATATGGTAATTAGGATGGATGAAAAAATTCATGTTATTTGCATGCAATAAAAGCGATTGCTTTTTTAAATAGTGATGGAGGATAATATTTTTAATTTCAATATACATGATGCTAATTGTATACCAATTGGTTCACATTATTATTTGAAACTTTACTGCTGCCATAATTTGGAAATAAGATATAAATTCATGTTCACCGCTGAAATTAGATTTTGATTGGCAACAATTTCTCACACGCATGATCTTTCGCATTTCAATTACCTTATTTAGGTAAAATACGTCCAGTTATAAAAATGTAATTTGGTATAGTATGTTGCGTTGCTTTGCAAGTAGAAGTAGTCAAGTTGCTCTGGGACCGATATATTCAATAGCAATGTACACATATATAGGAAAAATAGTATACACACATCTGAATCGAATGATTGCATGCAAGACGTGGAAGTCTTTGAAATTTCAATGTATATGCATGTCTTGGAGTGACAAGAAGGGTGCTTTATTCAATCAATTCGCGCAAAACGGTTCAGAAAATTGATTTGCGGTTGACGCCATCGATTACGTCACCCGGCCCCCATTTCAAAAAACACAACATTCACATAGTAATACACGTCAATGACATCATCGGACATTTGATGATTTCCCCCAAGACATTTGGAGCCTACAACAATTGCCAAGCCTCTGGATTTCTTCAATACACTGGGTAAATTGGCTGCACATGAAACTGTACATTGAAAGTGATTGAAAATCACTTGAAGAGACAAATGACAATGTACTTGTACAGGGACCGAAATAGATAGCAGATCACAACCAAAAAAATGTGGATTTACAGTCTACAGCATTTGAAAGGGAGAGGAACAGTTCGATTGAAGATGCTGCATGATGCTGCTATGTATCTGGTCAACAGGTGAGAGCTTCAGTCAACCATTCGTTGATTTGAACCATATTTTTTCTTCCACTTCGACTGTTTCGCAAAACACCAATCGTTGTCCTTGGTCGCTGCTTTCTTTCTCATTTATGTAATGTGCCGTTTTAGAAACCGTATTTAAGATCTGGCATATCTGGGTAAACAGTTTTGAAAAGCAATCAGAAGCATTCCAGTTGAAAGGATTTTATATATGCCCAGGGCTCTGAATCATTACGAGTAATTAAATACTTACACCAAATAAAAACTCTTAAACTTGGTATCGGTGGAAGAATAAGTGAATGATTTCTATGTATGTATAATTAAGCAACAGTGAACACTGACTTAGTTATTTTAATTGTCTGTAAACATTGAAAATTAGATTATTATTGTTGTGCAAGTCAGATCATGATAATTTGGTATAGTGCGTATAATCAAGAAATTTCTATAACTTAGATTGAATGCAAAACATATGTTACGATGTAAGTGTGATTCTAGATCTGAAACTTTTTCTATAAACTGAATTAAAGTTTATTACTGCACATACTTAATTCAAAGAAAATTCTGACATTATGGTGTCTGTTTCATCTGATCGAGGTTTTCTGTTATTGTCAAAATGCAGTTAACATCACACATATTTATAGGAATAGTATATCGAGTTGGGAAATGAGGACATTAGTTTTTCTGCTTCTTATATTTGATACAGCTGCATTATATATGATTACGTGTGTCCGTAATAAGTGAACAAGTTTGATAAAAGGCAGTCCTATAATATAATGCAACTCATTGTGTTATATTGAGTTGCATTGTGCAGACGTAATACTTATCTGTGCCAATCGCACCCTATAATTGCCAGCTGATGGATGTCCTTTCACGTTCAGTTGAACACGCTGTTTCTGCACCATATAGGCTGTACACAATATATTCCTCCTCCTCATCCTCCCCATTTTTATTCCCGATCGAAATGTGCCGGGCCCCAAGACACGAATCCTAACATCTTGCAGCCACATACCATGTGTGAGTATGTGTTGGATATGTATACACCCACACAAATGACTGGAAGGATGGCAAAAATTGAGCTACGTCGCATCTGCTTCAGACGGAAAATCGAAAAGTCAATCAATCGGTTTTAACATCTGCATCCAAGTTTCCTTTAACATTAACCGCGAAAGGAGTCCTCTCTACAAGTGCCTTTTATATACAGGGTGTCTCTAAATTCACGGTCAATACTGACAGGGTATCTTCCCTGCATGAAGACAAGATCGAGAAAGTTCCTATAAACCTATGTCCCCAAACGCTTAGGTCTTTAAGTAGGACCTGCATAAAATGTGACATCCATAATTCATGCTCCCCACATCTTTATTAGGAGCGCATAATGAATGATCAATGGGAAGATGTGGGGAGCATGAATTATGGATGTCACATTTTATGTAGGTCCTACTTGGGGACATGGGCTTATAGGAACTTTGTTTAAAAACAAACCTTTATAAGGGTCCCTGCTTTGAATCGCTGTTTTACTATGTCCTTACACCCTTAAAGGTGACCTGACAAGGTTTTGTAACATACCCTGAAAATGACACTGTAGAACAATCACCACAAAATAAGGAAACTACTTTTTGGATTTTTATTTAATAAAATTATTTTACGAGATATTTGGAGACAAATTGGAGTAAAGAATGAAATGTTTGCACATTCGCAGTTGAGTTGATGACGTCACTCGATGACGTTGACTCCAAGTATGGAAAGCCTACCTGCTCAAACCAGTTTCTTGTTGTAATAACCACCTGGGGCATTTCCACAGCACAGGTGCACGATCCGCCATTTTCCCTCGCTATTGTTTGGGCCTTTTGGACATCCGTACATGTAGAAATTTGACAATCAACAGGTGAATCTCCCTATCTACACCTGCTAACTGTCACTCCACTGTAGCAGATTCAACTGCTCGCAGTTTGAAAATGGCTACACAGAAAAATCTGAAAATTTGCAGGAAGGTTCCACATTATGTGGTATATATTTCCTTCAAATTTCATAAAAATTAAAAATGTCGAAAATTGCCATGTCAGGTCACCTTTAAAGATGTATTTTCGTTTTTCCATGCTAATTGGAAATACATCCCATATATCATATTAATTGCTAGACGCAAATACATGATACATAAGAGATGGACAAATGCCGAACTTCAGTTATATTTCATCGCACTTCTGAGAGAATGTAATTATGTAAATTGATATACCAATTTTAAGTTAATAGGAAATGCTTGGCCAATGATTTATTTCCCATTATATACGAATGATAAAATGTATAATATATCACACAGATTTCTTATATGCAATATAAGACCCAGACGTCAGCAATAATATGAATATCCATTGTTATAACGACATCATTGTCTATTGGGATTGCATTGTCAATCGAATTCTAACAATTATTTTTGAAAAGGGGGAAAAATCTTGGGAGGAATTGCGCAAGATCTGCGTGGGCGTTCAAATATTCGACTTTTGACATTGAATGAGTAGACTGCATGGAGGCTTTGGGCCGATATTACTTGTGCCTTGGGCTGCTCCACTTGACAATAACCATAAAGGTTGTGGCACGTCACTTCATCTCCTAATTCCATCACCATCGGGGTGACACAGCCACGAGGTCACTCACTGCCTGCCCGAATTTCAATACAAATTCGTATTCTAGACAATAATATATAGACATAGTCTATGTATTATATATTGAAGCACGTGTAAGTGCGTGATGCAGCTACCAATTCGCACCTCAGGCTAACATATACCCTATAGGCCTATACACGTGCAATTCAATTTTAATCTTTCAAATGTCAGAGTTGTCGAGAATACAATTTCAACTTAAATTCGTATGTATTGAATATATTATTAATTAACTTCTCACTTTTTAAGTGCTTAAAGACATTGTGCATGTAAGTGGGCAATTATTTAAAATAGAAGATGAAGAAGGGCTGAATCATTGAATAGGGCATATTGTTTTGTCATGCAGTAAAACAATGTGCATTATTATACAATTACGTAGACTTAACTTATTAGCGGTATAATATTCATTAATATTTTTAGATTACTTTTGATTTCATGCAATTAATTGCTTCAGGGAGGTTCATTTGACAATGTCAGCCGAGTATCTTATTAGTATAGTCTATTAATAATAATAAATAAAAAGCTACTAGGAATTTTGGTGAAGCAGTATAGCAGATCATAATTAAGTAATGTTTGCTGTTGCGCAGCACAACAATAGTTTAAAATGTACAAAGACTTGTTGGAATACAAAATTGTTCACAAAGTTGCACAAATGCCAGTCTTATTTATTTGTTAAAGTGAGCAGACGAGAAGAAAATGGTAATTCGGTGGAAATTGGCAAATAACTCAAACGTCAGCTTGCAGCATGTAAATCAAATGCTCTGAAATTGGTTTTGTTGAGAAATATAACCAAAAAATGGGTGTATATACGTATACGTTGCAACTTTAAAATAAACAGCCCATATATCACGTCAACGCGTTTGGAATTGCATTTATTTGATCAGTAAAGGTTTAAAAATTAATTGCTTTTTACGTCAGAGCATATACTTATAAGTTTATGAGCCAATTTCATCTGCACGTTATTTGTTTTCGATGAAAGCTTGAGGAGGATGTAATAAAATCGTGTCAGTCCACCTTTAAATCATCATTATAGGTCTTTTGTGACTTGCTATGTATGCATGCAGCAGATATAACAAAATTATCCGAGTTCAGCTCGGGTGGAACTTTAAGGGAGGTCAAAATGAGTTTTGGCACTTAAAATTGTTTGAATCGATTTATTTTGGAATTACCATGGAGACATAGGGCTATAAACGGTAGCCTACACCCACAATCTCTTGCATGCCCTAGCTCATAATGGGCGATGGATGATTTTATCGTTAAGTTGCTGTCAGAAAATACACGCCTCCAAATGCTGTTTGGTAAATCTCGGAAACCGTGTACTAGAGAGATGATGATATAGACAGATCAGTTGCCATGAAAACGAGAGGCGTGATTTCCCAATAAGACAACACAGGTGAAAAGAAAGCAAGAAAGAAAGTAGACAACCGATCGATATTAATATTCGGACATAAACAACGTCATTTTTAATCGATGCTCTTTTCCTGCATCCCGTATATATTACATTTGAACGCAACCTGCATTTGTATACAGGGTGTTTCTTTTATGACGCAACAATGGACAACGAGATTTGCCCGGTTTGCAGTTTACCCAACATGGCCCCGCACGCGCAATTGAACAAATTGTCGTATTAGAAATGGGGATTTTATTGCCCACGTAATAATGACATGCGAGTGGCTTTTATCTCTCGAGTGGAAGTGGTGAACTCTGTTTTCTTCAGATAAAACAACATGGAAAGAAATTTCTCTAGCCTAAATGAATCCCAATGTTATACTAGTTCGTGTTCAAAGTGACCGCCGTACGTTATTCGCCAAATCGTTGTAGGTACAGCCGGTCTGCAAAAGCTGCTCGGACATTTGTAAGAGTGTCAGGTGTAATTCGGCGACATTTGGCAATTATGCGGTAACGTAATTCATCAATAGAAACGCAGTGGTGCCATGTTGGGAAAACTGCAAACTGGGCAAATCTCGTTGTCCGTTGTTGAGTCATAAAAGAAACACCCTGTATATACACATAGCCTATATAGAACTATACACAATTCATGGCTATAATACACGATATACATACCTTAAATTGCATTAAAGGCCAACTGACATGGTTTTGTATTATTTGCTAAACAGGGTTAGACCACACATTACTTTATATGCTATATTTTCTTTAAGATGTAAGTTTCAAAGTGTTTTATACAAAACCGCGTCAAATCAAATTTATTGTATATGTAGCAATGTCAATATATTTTAACAGTTGCATGCGCCAAGTTATATGTATACCTACACTCCAATGCAGTCTTCAGTTTTGCTATAGATAAATAAATTACAATAAATGCATGGAATATACTTCAATGAATAAAATGGAGCTGTATAATGTTCTGTCAAGGTTTTTTATACAGGTTTTCAATCAGCTGCTCTAAAGGACCAACAGTTATAAATGCTTAAGTCTAAAGTGGAGACAAACCAAACAATTTTCTAGCACACGTAATTGTCCAATTTTCTTCATATCAGACTATAATTTTATGAAATAAGAAAAGGAAATCCGTCTCTCATTGCATGTTCCTATTATCAGATATCGGATCCACATACAAGTATAACACCAAAAAATGAAATAGTCTTCACTATATAACATGTACAACACATGCATTTATCGCTTTAGCAGGAATTGTTTGTAGTTAAATTACAAGTACAGTATTCAGTTTCTACTTTTCTTTTACACCCACACTTGTATTAAAAAAACAAAACAAAAGATAACAGTGCTGACTTGTAATTTTGCAGGAATGTGAAAAATAACAAAAGGCTATCCTTTAGGCAAAATACCAAAAAAAGCGAATTTATATGGAGTCTAATAATGAAACGTGAGAGGATTTCGCTCTTCTATCTTAATTACTTTCCGTGTATA
This sequence comes from Glomeris maerens, assembly GCA_023279145.1. Classification (NCBI taxonomy): domain Eukaryota; kingdom Metazoa; phylum Arthropoda; class Diplopoda; order Glomerida; family Glomeridae; genus Glomeris; species Glomeris maerens. Next base: position 10,037 of record WWPM01025196.1, on the reverse strand, counting down.
ATTAACCTATATACATGCTTGTCCTTTAGAGCATCGTTGAGTTTGTTGGAAAAGTTAAATGTTGAGATAATAAATATATACGATATTGTACATTGTATGAGCGGCGCATTAGTTAACAATTCACAATTGTATATAGGTTAATAATTGCCCTCGTGGTTATGAAGACCACTTACTCTACTCAGTATATTAATCACGCATATACAATCTCCATTTTTGACACTATACGCAATCACATTCTGCCATGTTGGACACACAAGTGTCACTGTGAATATAGGCTATATTAAAGGTGAGCTGACATGGTTTTTCAATTGGTGACTCAATTGAAGTTATTGCAACACCATGGATAAGCAATAATAATTACATTATTATATTTGTCTGAAACTTATTCATCTGCTTTATTTAAAAAAATATAAGATGACCCCAGTTGAAGTTGCATTACATAAATAGCCAATCATAACGTTATTATATACCCCAATCTACAAAGCTGGAAAGGAATGTACTTTAGCCATGTTGTGAACCTGATATTGTCTTGGCATATTTTATAGGCTATTGTAAAACTAAGTTTCACATGTATAAAGTTTTCGTTTATTTTTCCTTATGATACAAATGCAAATAATTATCCAACAGCTTCAAACGTTCCCGTTTATATTATGTTTCGATATTCTGTAACAGTTTCATCGCAACTCATAAAGTAATATGGCAGCTATAGTTTCACATACCTTCAAGAATCAGATATACGTGAGCAGCAATAATTATTGTAGCCGCATATCTGCTGATATCAAAATTCCTAAGTGAGGCCCGTGTGTAAGTGGAGATCTCCAATAGTCGATATGTCTGTTACCTTGGCGATATTTCATGAGATATATTACCAATACTCGTACAATTACCTTCGTTATAGATCCTTATTTCGTCCAAATGTTATACTATACAGTTTTCAACAACAAAAAAGTCATGATATCAAATTTATTGACATTTGTACAGCCAACATCACATCTTCATATATTAATAATTAATCCCTCAGAATCAGTACTGAGATCAAAAATAGATTGTTGGCTCAAAATGATGTTGCTGCATGCATTTTACCAGATTATCAAGGTTACATAACCTGTTTGACGGGTGTCATAGTTCGGAGACTGTTGTGTTAGCCAGGTGTCATAGTATGGAAGTTTGACTGTATAACCTTATTATCCGGAATGAAATTTTTCGTTTGTTCCATCTGATTTTAAACTGTCCTGTCCATGAGTATAACGTCTTGCCAGGCGTTAAACACATATGACGTCATAATTTACTCTGATCACCCTCAAGCAATGACGTCAATTGCAAATGAAACTTACTCAACGGATCAATACAAAGTTCTAGCTTCTTATGCATTTTAAGGTAATGTCCGTTGCTATGTTGTCATATGAATTTCTGAATCCTCTTATAGCGGGCAAGCAAATCCCTATTCAAATGCGCCAAGTATAACATGCGTGAAATTAATATCATATCCGAATTCTTATATACTTATAAAAATAATAATCAGCCTGTCTTTTCAAGCTCCAGGCTGGAAAAGTTTTAAAAGGATGTCAATTTGACGACTAAAAGAGGCGATTCAATTAAGCTAAATGCGCTGAAGATAATGGACATCATATCTTAGATCGAGAGAAAGAATTGCTTCAGGAAGAGTCAGTCGTCTTTATACTGCATATTGTATTGATCACTCAAAATACACCTGCTTTGATGGTGCGACGACTTTAAATATTAATCTCTCAAATTGGTAGCTTATTTTATATTTAAATCACTGCAGGCAATGTTTGATCAATCTTCAGTGTCAATTTTCACTTTACAGCCAGTCGCATCATTTCACTGCTATAGGCTAAGTTGCATGTTTAAATTTAATTCAGAAATTTCACTATGCCCTTGTTTCCTTCAGTCAGAAGATCAATATCTCAGTTAAAAGGTTGCATATCGACATATCGACCCATTTTGTGATTTATCAGTAAGTGCAGGGGAATATAGGGTAAAAATTTAAATGTTTCTATGCACCATATTGTATATATTGGCAAAATTTTACTAATTTGTATAGTGTACATTTACATCTCAAAACTTCCTGTAATTAAACGCGAAATCTGAAGTTACTCGGAATTTAACGCAAGAAAAAGTAGTTGACAAACTAATACTGACAAGACTCGAGTTCCCAAAAGCATGAAACTTTAAACCAACATGGTTAACGAATTTCAGTATGCCAATTAAGAGGAATGCGAAATTGAGAATGCTTTGGGGGAACAGGCTCATTTATACATGAACTATATCCACATCAGTTCACCTTTAATGTCTTTGAAATCACATATATTCGTGGTTACATTGATTTCTTTTACAGTGAGCTCGGAGATTCTTCGGATCTCGCTAATCTTGTAATAATAGCCAATGAAATTATAAGGCATAATGTATTCACCGGTACCAATATATATATATATATATAACAGCTTCGTGCATGCATGCTTAATTTACATGGTGTTAGGGCATCTGAGCAAGCGTGCAATCGCTCTGCGGAAATCGACATTGAACACTGTGTATATAACCGGATTGAGCGCCGAATTAATATATCCCAACCACGTTATGAAACTATCAACTCTGGGCGAAATGCCACATTGCACGCAAAATGGGATTATGATATACATGAGGAAGAATGGCAGCCAGCACACAACAAACACGCCCATGACAATGCCCAAAATGCGAGCTGCTCGCCTCTCTTTCGACAAAGAGATCCTCTGCCTTTCCTCGATGAACTGGTGAATGGGTGAATGTTCACTCGTACCCGAATTGACCTTGTGAAGACCTTGCATCTGGCTGTCTTCCGGTCTCTCGATGCACAGCGAGCCATTGTCCCCACTGGGAGTGGCCGCAGCAGCTCGGACACTCAAATTCCCTCCATTCACTAATCGTCCAGATCCTCTTGCTGAATTCCTCCTGCTCCTACCATTGCGCAGCATCACGCTCAGACATGAAGTCTCATTGTGGTTATCCTCCTTGGAAGTGAGTGAAGCTCTCTTAACCACTTGACACATTACCGAATCGCTGCTCGTCGTGGTGCATGCACTTACGGATGCACTTGCCCCTGCTCCTCCATTACCAGCACCGGGAGCAGAAGCAGCAGCAGCACAAGCAGCAGCGGACGAATGTGGTAAAGATTGGTTTGTGGAAGTGAAGACGAAAGCAGCCGAGGCATTCGCACGTTCCCTCAATCTCCTTCGAGTTGCCGAAAAGATCTTCAAGTAGACAAGGGTCATGATGACCAACGGGATGAAGAAGGAGCCGCAGGCCGACAGCACCACGTAACCTTGCTGCTTGGTGAGCTGACATAGGCTGTACTCGTCGAAATTCTCCGGCCAATCGTTCCAGCCTATGAGAGGGGGCAAGCAGATGACGCCACTTATGCTCCAGACCATGAAGATCATGGCCAGGACTCGTTTCAACGTCCTCTTGGCTGCGTATTTTATAGGGTCGTGTATGGCCCAGTAACGGTCCAACGCAATGGCGCACAGGTTGAGTATGGAAGCCGTGCAGCAAAGCACGTCGCAGGTTAGCCACATGGTACACAGGGGAAGTCCGAATATCCATCTGCCCAGGAGCACGTGGACGATGTTCAGCGGCATGACTAGGACGGCTACAGTTAGGTCTGCGACTGCAAGTGACACGAGGAAGAAGTTCTGAGCGATTCGCAGCGGTTTATAAGTGAAAACCGACAGGATCACCAACACATTCCCAACCACTGTTCCCATTGTGATCACCGACAGTGTTGCAGCAGTGAATGTGAATTCCGGGATTGACATTGTGTAATTCAGTTCCGGTATCAATAAAGTTGAATTTAACTGCAGCATATTTCTCTCGCTGTTTACATCCACAGACAGACTTATGTCAATGATGCCAGTTCCGGAAATAGCCTGCATTTTTCTAATTATTTGAAGACGAAGAAAAATATATCTTTTCGTTGATAGCTATCTATCTAGTCCTTTGAAGACTGGGTTCATCTTCTTTCTTTTTTTTTGCAAACTCCTCTATGCGGTTTTAGCTATACACAAGAACATACTTGAGGGGGGAAAAAATATTGAAACCAGAGTGATTAACGTTTAAGTTATTAGGGCGAGACGTCTCAGAGCTCGTCAAAAGTTACCATGGGTGTTTCTTAAAATACCCTGACAACTGCGGTTTAAAGTTGGCATGAGTTTGTCTGGCAAGAGCCATCATTGCACTTTAATTTTTCATGTAGTAACACATGTTTGCACACATACACATATTTTGCCTGTGAATATCCTCGTTAGCAATATTCACGCGGTTCTATTCATATTCACGTGAATGAAGTGAGATTTACAACCGCATCCTCCATATTAACGCTGTTGGCGCTTCAACTCGAGGAGAAAAAAATGAAGAATGAACTCGTTTTGCACCTCACTTTCTCGTGCTTATAATGAAGAATAGCAGCAAAATGATGAGTATCAAACCGAGCACCAAGAAAAAAATGAAAGTGGTGAAGGATTTCAAAGTAGATTTCTTTTTTCCACTTCTCAGATTCTGGTTCTTTCCAAATTGGAAAGTTACGAAAGTCCATTAGAAATGTCTCTCTCTCGGGAAATCACATTTTTCCCCAATTCGGTCGATTGAAATTGTTGACATTTGAGAAGAAGAAGAAGGAAAGGGGGGGGGCAAAAAAAATCACATATGCTTTTCCTATTATCCCCAGCAACGTTAAGAAGATTTGCTGTTGAGGAACCGAGTCAGAACAAATTTGTCACCAGAGATAACTGTCCGCAAGCAAATCGATTTTCAGTTTAATGTACAGCTTATGTCCAGTCTTCATGGTGGTTTGATGCAATTAGGACCTTGCATTTTCATCTCTCATCATTTGAAATGATCATCAACTTTTTCCACGTGATGAGGCAAACCATCACTGCTGTCAGCATTGTGATTATTTATGAATTCTCAGGAGGAGGATGAATACACAAGTTGGATTTTCTGCGATTATATCGATGTCAATCAATCACTTTGTTAGTATTACTTGTTGCAGTGCATGGTGAAAGTATAACTCTGTTTTGTCTATTTGATTGCACAAGTTGCCGTCCAGAGTTTTATTTCCGATTAGAGGGGAAATGTCTCGCTTTTCGCTCAGAGCGTCGATAGATGATGTGATTGCACTTCCATTAAGATGTTGGACGACGACCAACCGAGATGTGTAGAGAGAGTGATATCAAACATCACATCAGTCCGCTTGGACTGCGCCAACCTAAAAATCCACAAAGAAAAATATGCATAAATATTACAATCTTATCAAGAAAGCACTTGCAATCGAAGTCATTGCTGAAATGAGATTTATATTCACAAAATCACACACATCCCTTGTGCATTCCCTCATCGTTGATCATATTTAAGTTATATATTTGGCTTGCTCGGTATTATACATATGTGCTAGCTTCAATTGATTCAGTCTGTCAAAATGTAATATAGCATAAAGTTTTAGGCTGTCTTATAAATGTGGATGAAATTGCACTTGTGTAATTCTTCAAGATATTAATTCAAAGGCCTTTTTAGACAGTCTGATCGATCGCTTGTATTGTCAATACACACAATTATTGGTACATCTTCTCATCCGAAATCGTATGAAATGCATCTGATCTGGTCTGGCTCAAATCCTCTGAATATGCAATTTATGTATTTTTCAACAGACTGTTATATATTCAATCTGTGAAATCCTGAGATCCAACAGATGCACGTCATCACAGCGCTTTTCAAAAAGTTATAGACTAAAGAGGGACAATTGCAATGCATATCTCTTCTTATCAACATTTTGCAATAACAGTCGAAAAATCTATAACTACTACAGATAGCAATAAAACGGAAATTGCGACCACCTGATAGTCATGAAGCATGAAAAATTAAATTACTTTTTGATAATAATTGATGAGATAGCAGACTCAAGATATTACTGTTGCAATTGTCGCAAAAAAACTAAATTTAAAGTGCATAATATGTGATCTCTTTCTGTGAATACCTTACTTTACTCGTACATTAGTTGAAATATTAACTAGGCCTATTGTATGAAAAAAACTCTCAAATAGATTAGCTGTAAAGTGTTGCCACACTGTCTCCAAATGGGGGCATTGTAAATGCTGCTTGGATATATTCTACAATAAAAATCCAGTGCTATTAAATTATCCCAAAAACACGACACTGCACTTTTACTCCCAAAGTACGTTGCGGAATATATAATACACAGTTGAATTCCTGCATACAATTGATCGACACACAGACAGTTGATGTCCACCATGTATACTTGAAAATGAATACAGCCCTCCCTCGTTAATCCGGCAGATATGGGATCAGCACCGCCGGATTACCGGAAATTAATTAATAATGACGAATTTTAACAGCAGAAACTACGTTTTATTGTACACACAGCATATAGGGTATTGAAGGTAAACAATCTGAAACAGTAGGTACAAATTAAGAACAAATTTACTTATTTTGTAACAATACCAAAGAAAAAATATGCTGCAGATTTTCTACAGAAATTCCTATACTTTGTAGATTACCTGCAGAAATCAATATTTATCTGCAGAAAATGTAGCAGCATATTTGCAGATGCGACTGCAGATTTTCTGCAGGAAATATATTAATGATTTGCCGATATTTTTCAGAATTTCAGATTTGGTAAATATATTTTTAGATTTTCTACAGCTTATTTTCAGTCATTGCAGACATTCTGCAGAAACCACTATGTATTAAGAACATCTATAGGAAAAATTCTGGGGTTCTGCACATGTGGTCTTACGACCAGTTGGTCTCACAGGGCAGTGGTCTTAGCAAAAGGTTTTAGTTTTACTGTATCTAAAATTTCAGCATAGATAATAGAAACAAGAGTGAATGGAATAAATTCTATCGGCATGAATGTACAGAAATTCTCAAGACTGAAATCTGTATTTACCTCCGGACAAATTTACTACAAAATTTTCAGGAGGAAGGCCAAAAAAACGGATTACCGGAGGTGCCGGATAATCGAAGGGCCGGATTATCGAGGGAGGACTGTATATATATATATATATAAATTGAAGCATAGTGTACTGCAACTGAAATTATTGGAGCGAAGAGCAATTTCGGCCCAAGGCTCACTCGTGTATATGGTGGCGAAGTGAAGAGATATTGCGCAGACATAGTAAATGTTGCACGCCTCACAACATCTCAAATAGAGATTCAATGATTTGCATTATACCGAATTACTGCACACAGTGTCTAAATGAACACTGATTTCAATTGAAGCTCACAGTTTAATCGCTTGCTTACATGGAGCTAGATAAACACAATGATGCAAACGATTCATTAAATGCATTTCGCATAAAATTCTTGACGATTTCATCGTTTGATTAGTAATTTACAAAGAGAACTCGACACGTTTCAGCGGTCACAATAATAAAAGTCATCACGATGGATGAAATGTTGGGATAATTAACAAAAAAATAACGCGCTGTTGGGTATACGTCAAGAATTTTTGTTTTCTAAAGCAGCTAACATTTCCTGAACGGGAATGTGATATAAACATAATACAATACATAAATGAGGTTCGCAATTAAGAACATGATTAATAACAAATGAATAATATGTAGCAGATCATTTTCCAGTGCAAGAATTTAAACATTTAACCGTCACATAATTTATGAATTAATTTGCACAATTCTAATTATGATCGGATTTCTTCGCTTTAGTTTCATCTAACTAAATCGTGCAAACAAAAATTAATAATTTTTGCAAGACAAACAGAATACACATCAAATGTATACATAGTTATTTACATATACATATAAGATGATATGTTCCTGTACTGTATACATTGACATGTCCACAGGGCATTTTCTTCGCATGAGAATAGAAACGATGTAAACGGATGCAGATGATAGTGCTATACCAGCTTTAAAAATATATATTTTCTTCTTTTTATTGAAATATATTTACACCCACAGCGGGTTTTTATGTGTACGGTGTATATGCTTACTGAATATCGCAAAAATAAGATAAAGGTCGGAGGAAACCACGAAACAATTGAATTCCCAGCTGAATTGACACTTTAATATGCTCAAGTTGAGAACTGAATTTCGTGGCACAACCATATATGTCTGAAAATTTTGCTTCCGGTATATACATTTATACACCCAAATTGAAAATGGTGAAACTCGATTGACTCAAGTCATTTTGTGGGGCTCTTTACAGTGCACGCAGCATAGTTATCCGAGATATGCCCATTGTAAAAGGCAGTAATTTCTCGAAAAGCTTTCTGGGACAATCGCTGTATAAGGGGGGGGGGGGATATGAAAATTCCTATGACATCCGATGTAGAGGGTCAAAATCCAATTTCACATAGATGGCGAGTTGCTTTATGGATGCAGAAAGTGATTCACATGACAGATATACACGCAGTATCATGAAATTGATTCGCTATTCAATGTTTCCTATGTGGTATACTCTGAATAAGCAGAGTGGTCCAATCATAATATAATTTTGCGGTTTGAAAGAGCATGTTCTTTCACTTACAAGGGCCTTAGAACAATCTATTCGGTCACTAAATATTTGTTTTCAATTTGTGCGCTGCAAATCTATTAGCAGAACTTTTGATGACAAGTTGGAAATGGTTTTGTGTCTGTCCTGTGCGATCAGCTTTTAATTTTGCATTTAAACTCTAAATCCTCATTTCTTATAGGAAAACAAGCCATAGGCCTACACGGCCACGCGTTGCTGTGGACACCGTGAAGGCTTATTTGACGAATTTAGAACCTTGAAGTGTGCTAGGGACCTTTCAAAGGTGTAGATATGCTCCACCTTTGAAAGGTCCTGCACTGGTGGATTAAGGAGAACAAAGGACTAGGGTACCGGAAACAGTCCATGGGAAAATTGGAAATATGCCCACGGAGTTAATTCTGCGTTTTGCGATGAAATAACTGCCGAGTTTAACGACCCGATGTTATTCAGTGTTTTGAAAGTTAGGAATGGAATGGGAAAGTTGGAACGAAGCAGCGAAATTGGAATGGAAAATCTTAATTGGAATGCAACAGGAAATTTGAAACGAAATATGGTTTGTTGCATCCACCAGATGGCGCTATTTTCCTTGGCGATTAAGGCTACACCTCTCACAGGTAAGTCAGGTAGGTAATGGGCACCCAATAACACTCAGGGGGTTGTGTGCGCCGCTGTGCCAAAATCCCAATTGCAAATGTCGAAATATAATTAAAATTGTGTCTACTTTTTGATATGTATCCTCCCTTCAATCTTGTAGCAAACAAATCACACAAATTAATTTGAAAATGTCCGGCAGCAACTAGAGTAATTTGATGTTTTCACGAGCAATTAAGGTAGACATATTATATGTACATAATAGACACTTTACTGAATATCAACACCTCATTAACACTGCAATACAGCGGGTAATCTACCTATAGAAGTGACAGGTCATTTGATCACGCACATGAGTGACGTCATGACACCGATAATTATAATTGATCTCCATTTCGTTTCCTGCGTCAATTTTCAGTTTACAATTCATAAATACATACATATAAGATTATTTCCAAAAACGAACGGCATTTGTCTATTTTTTAATTCAAGCTATATTCATGTTCATTCAATTAATATTTGCAATTGTATACGTGTTTACAAATTCTGTTGGCTTAACTGCTATCCATTTTTAAACATGAATACTTGAACATTTAATTTGTATACGTCCAAAATATCTTCCAGATCTCGTTGAGATTATTTTTGTGGAATAATTTTTTAGAAATTTAGTCCAAAATGTTGTTTTCAGCTTTAGGAGCCAAAAAAAGAGATGCTTCACAGTTAATTAGTACTTTGTCACCAAGCCAAGAAAAGCTCCCCAGAGGTTTTGTTGCACTGTACAATAAATTTTGTTCAAGTTCATCAGCAATTGCAATTGTACATTTAATTAGCAACTTCTTTGAAGATTATTTTGTGAGAAAAAAAAATAATAATTTTGTGGCGCACCATGCGGAATAAAATTTTAT
>WWPM01025195.1:0-21080 GCA_023279145.1 Glomeris maerens | reverse complement strand
GTTTATTTAATTTGAAAGGTCATAGGACGGATTAAATTACAAAAAAAAACGTGACATGGTATAAGATTATGCAATTAAATATTAACCCTTCCTTCGTCTTAATTTAGAAGGACTCGTTGCTATAGGCAGCTAGGGATGTCTAGGTGTAAGATCTAAGCACTCTAGGACGCTCTATAAGACACCATCTGTCACTCACATTGTGCACTTGTGAATTGTGACACTGAAAATTGCAGCAACAACTGCAAGTGGTGCCCCCTGATGTTCTAACAGGGAAATGTGCATGTGCAAAACGATACCATGTGGGCTTGAAATTAAGCATCCCCCGAAGGCATGCTGGTTTACAACCTTGCAAAAACCATACCAATCCAAGTATCTGTGCACAGATATAAATAGATATTTCTGCAAAAAATGTTTTTGTCTGAACTGATCACTATAGATGACCTACCATGATTACAAAGCTTTGTATGAACATTTAGAGACAAACAAATAAGCAAAAATGCAGCAGAAAACATCATATAACTAGTCAGGTGTTTGTCATCCAACAGCATCTGGTTTTGGCATCCTATAATAAAGAGGACCTAGTATAAGTTGGTCTAGCATAAGAAGCCTAACTTGTAAGGAATTCTGGAATTTGTAAAAGCACTGAGGACTGCAAAATATAACCGTTTCTAGTTCTATCATGAAAGATTTCTATGCAATACCATCAATATTTCATTAACACAATTATTTCAAACAATTGTATTTGCATGTATAGACTTTGACCTGTCATCAAACGTTTTCACCGTTCTTTGCAAAAATGCAAAATATTGTTAAGTGTCCTATTCATGACCACAACGTGTGTATATTCCTAGCTGTCTATCATGACAGCTACATATATTAAATGATCATGAATCGCAAATCTATATAATAACCGGGAGTTTTTCCATATACGTGAACCATTCTCTAATCAGCAAATGAAATCAAGGCAATATGAATAACAACCTTGCATTGTTTTTTATATATGTATATCTTACAAAGGAAGAATATACTGTATATCATTACCGTAAAACTTCTAATAGAGCCCCAGGGCTCTATTCATTCAGACAGTCTTGAGACCCAGGCTAATTAGAGTAGAGGGCAATAATAGAGGCAGGGCTCTAATGAAAACTTACAATTGCGCGCAACAAAAATAACACCGGTTATGTAAATGAATGAAACAAGTGCAACTTTATTATGACTATAATATCACCAAATAGAGAAGGATGTGGATGTTTCACTGGCAGTTTTAATGTAGACCTTCATACCTGCTGCATGCATGCAATAAAGCTGCCCGTGAAACATTCACAGCTTTATTGCAGACCTGCGGCAGCTTTGCAAATTTTTGTTAGGGGACGAGGGCAAGATTATCGTTGTCTAAGCCAGCAGACGTTATATCGATATATCGGTGCATCGATATCGGTTAAATTAGCCTAAGTCACTCATTTGAATGCACTGTACGATTTTTGTCCCGGGTACTATTAGAGGCAGGGCTTTATTACTACTTTGTATAATTTTACCCGGGCTGTATTGGAGTACAGGGCACAATTAGAGGCAGGGCTCAATAAGAAGTTTTACGGTATTATACATTATACATTGGTATAATTAAAAACGTCTAGAATGTACTGAAAATTTAATTGGCAATAAGAATAGCGAATAAAAAATATAAACTTGCACATACATAAACAAGAAAATTGTTATTAATTCACTAATGTTTAGCGTTGAATGAAGAGCACAGCCAGTGCGTTGTAGAGTTTCTGTGGTGACATTGCACAGGGATCGATCAATGGACACAAAACATCTGATCTTAAGAGCGCTTTCACTATTGGTTGCGCCTCTAATATGCCATTTTTAAATACCTGAGAAACTTGTCACAATGTAATGTTCTGTACAGATTACATGGAACTTTAATAATGAACAATCTGAAAGTGATTAAGAAATTTTCTCTACGTTGTGTACTAAATATGAATAGCTTTATTTTCAGTTTATAAACATTTCACAGAATAGTTTCCATGTATAATAGAATTTTCGGATAAGTAAACTAAAAAAAGAACAGAAATGACATGGAATATTATGTATAACTAAATTCTGTGCATTCTTATAGAAATAATTAAACAATTAGAAAGAAAGCCTTTGAAAACTATCAGACGTGAACACCACAGCATGTGTCATTTGAATAATAGTAACAATAATTAATAAAGTTTATAGCTATAACAATGAATAATACTCTTGACATTTGTGGCATCTATTTTTACTGGATGGCTATTGTACACGAGTTCGAGTTCAACAACTGTTTGTTTATTCTTTCTGTCGATTTAATATTAACTAAATTCCGCATATTAGTGTTTCTGTTTCGACTTTATTTACCGTACACTACCTGGAAACAATAATCCATCTCGGCAGGTGATTTCCGTATTGGTGTTGCTTGCATTATGGATGTAGCACGATATAAAATATTCTTTATATATTTGTTTTCTTGCGCGTATAGCTATAGATAGATCAATAACTCATCGTCTTTTCTTGTTACACAACTTTATAACTTTCAGAAAAAATAATCCAGCGATCTAATTGATTGCATCATGAAATTATAATGATGCAGCTAGATACAAGGCGAGTCAAAAAAGTTGTGTCAATCCTTATAGCTTTACAGGACTGGGTGGAATGCATAGTTGCAATTGGAGAAGTGTTGTGGGGTCCTTTGTGAACATAATTATGAGACCAATATTCAGGAAGCTTAGTTGAAATGTCAAAATCTCCATTCAAGAACTTTACTGCCATGACCTCCAAAATCATGCCAGGAAGCCCATTAATACACAAGAATTCATGCTACATGAACCTTAGCAAACGATGATTGCATTATGGACGATGTGGGAAAAAGCCTCAAGTGTGTATTGTCATATAAATGGTGACCATTTTGAACATTGTTCGTTATTCTTTCCATATTCTGTAATTTGCTATTACACGTGGTTTTTGAATATTGCAGCTCTTTTTATTTTATGAAGCAATTCATTCCTTAGGCTCCATGTTTGCCTCACTTTGATATCACCAACAGAGTGACATTTCCAAATGTTCAATTATAATATATATTTATTGCACGTCTGGATAAATTAACCAGGCTACTGTTTTATAAATAAGAAATAGAATTGCTATACTTTACTCAATGTCATTCGTAAAATTGAAGAAAAATACTATCGTAAAATCTCTTACATAGTAGAGCATATTATTAGTTATACCTTTATTTTTTATAATGTTTTTTTTCACAACAATATAAATAAAACTCGAGTTGAAGAATTGCCAGTTGAAATCTGATTGCTATACAGTGCAAGCTCAAATGTAATTTGTTAGGATTGAGAAAGCTGAAGTGCAGGGACTAAATGTATTTCACTAAAGGAGCATCGCGACTATATGCGATTTAAAAAAAAAAATCCCCAATATATGGGAAAATTAGAAAGGACTCGAAAAGTAGCATTGGAAGGCATTTCAATAGTTACCTTTAGCTTCCTTGCACTATACTTCCCTTTGTAGTTAGAGATGAAAAAGGAAAGCCTTTAAGATTGAATTACAAGATGAAGGCATGTCGACCTATTGCGTCATCAATGCAAGTACCTAGTACAAATTGTACAGAAAAAAGAGAGAAAGAATCTGCAACTGCCTTTGTACTGTATGGTAAAAATGATTTGGTTTTTTTGACGAGAGGTTCCCAGCCAATTTGGATCTACTGCAGCTAGTCATGCGAGTTCACAATTTTTCTAGTTTATTTATTGCTGGTTATTGGGTCTATCCTTGCGCACTGTTGCTTGTAATCATCAAATGTCAATCAAATGTCCATTATAAAGTTTATTTCTAATTTCTTTTAAATAAAATAAAATGACAATCATTACGTACATGAGACATATGACTTAACAATGCAATTATAATATCCTTGATTTTTCGCATGTGAGCTACATCCTCAAATAACGTGAAGAAATCAATACAACAACCATTGAATAAAGCTGAAAGACTTAGATATATTATATCAAACAGCTCTGTAAAAGAATACACCAATAAATTACTTCTGTCTGTATATAACATGAATAAATTTTTATAACATAGTTGCAAATGTCTTTTTATGACTCATCTATACACTGATTAGTTTTGCGAGTTTTGTTATATGATTTCAGCAGTTCCTAACACGAAGTTTTAAACAACAAGGCTATTTTAATCGTGAAACGTGAATAAATTTATCATTATTATGGTCAGATAAAACTGCTGTTTGCTCATGTTTGCTTATTTAAATTTTAAATTCGCTCGAATGAAAAATATTGAACAGGAAGAGAACAAAGCAAACTGGACGGTGATCAAGGTGACAACAACTAAAAATGCACAACAGGTCATTTCAGCTCTATAAGCCATAAATAGCCGGGTATTCATACTGGATTAAGCTATATTATTAGCTGCTGAATGGAGAAGCATAAAACTGAATGAAAAACTATAACGCAATCGATACGAAAGCAAAAATTAATATATGTCACGTGAGGGAAAACGGTAAAGAGCATTTCAATGTTCAACTGTCTATATGTGGTTAATCTTTCATCAGAATCAATATGGTAATTAGGATGGATGAAAAAATTCATGTTATTTGCATGCAATAAAAGCGATTGCTTTTTTAAATAGTGATGGAGGATAATATTTTTAATTTCAATATACATGATGCTAATTGTATACCAATTGGTTCACATTATTATTTGAAACTTTACTGCTGCCATAATTTGGAAATAAGATATAAATTCATGTTCACTGCTGAAATTAGATTTTGATTGGCAACAATTTCTCACACGCATGATCTTTCGCATTTCAATTACCTTATTCAGGTAAAATACGTCCAGTTATAAAAATGTAATTTGGTATAGTATGTTGCGTTGCTTTGCAAGTAGAAGTAGTCAAGTTGCTCTGGGACCGATATATTCAATAGCAATGTACACATATATAGGAAAAATAGTATACACACATCTGAATCGAATGATTGCATGCAAAGACGTGGAAGTCTTTGAAATTTCAATGTATATGCATGTCTTGGAGTGACAAGAAGGGTGCTTTATTCAATCAATTCGCGCAAAACGGTTCAGAAAATTGATTTGCGGTTGACGCCATCGATTACGTCACCCGGCCCCCATTTCAAAAAACACAACATTCACATAGTAATACACGTCAATGACATCATCGGACATTTGATGATTTCCCCCAAGACATTTGGAGCCTACAACAATTGCCAAGCCTCTGGATTTCTTCAATACACTGGGTAAATTGGCTGCACATGAAACTGTACATTGAAAGTGATTGAAAATCACTTGAAGAGACAAATGGCAATGTACTTGTACAGGGACCGAAATAGATAGCAGATCACAACCAAAAAAATGTGGATTTACAGTCTACAGCATTTGAAAGGGAGAGGAACAGTTCGATTGAAGATGCTGCATGATGCTGCTATGTATCTGGTCAACAGGTGAGAGCTTCAGTCAACCATTCGTTGATTTGAACCATATTTTTTCTTCCACTTCGACTGTTTCGCAAAACACCAATCGTTGTCCTTGGTCGCTGCTTTCTTTCTCATTTATGTAATGTGCCGTTTTAGAAACCGTATTTAAGATCTGGCATATCTGGGTAAACAGTTTTGAAAAGCAATCAGAAGCATTCCAGTTGAAAGGATTTTATATATGCCCAGGGCTCTGAATCATTACGAGTAATTAAATACTTACACCAAATAAAAACTCTTAAACTTGGTATCGGTGGAAGAATAAGTGAATGATTTCTATGTATGTATAATTAAGCAACAGTGAACACTGACTTAGTTATTTTAATTGTCTGTAAACATTGAAAATTAGATTATTATTGTTATGCAAGTCAGATCATGATAATTTGGTATAGTGCGTATAATCAAGAAATTTCTATAACTTAGATTGAATGCAAAACATATGTTACGATGTAAGTGTGATTCTAGATCTGAAATTTATTCTATAAACTGAATTAAAGTTTATTACTGCACATACTTAATTCAAAGGAAATTCTGACATTATGGTGTCTGTTTCATCTGATCGAGGTTTTCTGTTATTGTCAAAATGCAGTTAACATCACACATATTTATAGGAATAGTATATCGAGTTGGGAAATGAGGACATTAGTTTTTCTGCTTCTTATATTTGATACAGCTGCATTATATATGATTACGTGTGTCCGTAATAAGTGAACAAGTTTGATAAAAGGCAGTCCTATAATATAATGCTACTCATTGTGTTATATTGAGTTGCATTGTGCAGACGTAATACTTATCTGTGCCGATCGCACCCTATAATTGCCAGCTGATGGATGTCCTTTCACGTTCAGTTGAACACGCTGTTTCTGCACCATATAGGCTGTACACAATATATTCCTCCTCCTCATCCTCCCCATTTTTATTCCCGATCGAAATGTGCCGGGCCCCAAGACACGAATCCTAACATCTTGCAGCCACATACCATGTGTGAGTATGTGTTGGATATGTATACACCCACACAAATGACTGGAAGGATGGCAAAAATTGAGCTACGTCGCATCTGCTTCAGACGGAAAATCGAAAAGTCAATCAATCGGTTTTAACATCTGCATCCAAGTTTCCTTTAACATTAACCGCTAAAGGAGTCCTCTCTACAAGTGCCTTTTATATACAGGGTGTCTCTAAATTCACGGTCAATACTGACAGGGTATCTTCCCTGCATGAAGACAAGATCGAGAAAGTTCCTATAAACCTATGTCCCCAAACGCTTAGGTCTTTAAGTAGGACCTGCATAAAATGTGACATCCATAATTCATGCTCCCCACATCTTTATTAGGAGCGCATAATGAATGATCAATGGGAAGATGTGGGGAGCATGAATTATGGATGTCACATTTTATGTAGGTCCTACTTGGGGACATGGGCTTATAGGAACTTTGTTGAAAAACAAACCTTTATAAGGGTCCCTGCTTTGAATCGCTGTTTTACTATGTCCTTACACCCTTAAAGGTGACCTGACAAGGTTTTGTAACATACCCTGAAAATGACACTGTAGAACAATCACCACAAAATAAGGAAACTACTTTTTGGATTTTTATTTAATAAAATTATTTTACGAGATATTTGGAGACAAATTGGAGTAAAGAATGAAATGTTTGCACATTCGCAGTTGAGTTGATGACGTCACTCGATGACGTTGACTCCAAGTATGGAAAGCCTACCTGCTCAAACCAGTTTCTTGTTGTAATAACCACCTGGGGCATTTCCACAGCACAGGTGCACGATCCGCCATTTTCCCTCGCTATTGTTTGGGCCTTTTGGACATCCGTACATGTAGAAATTTGACAATCAACAGGTGAATCTCCCTATCTACACCTGCTAACTGTCACTCCACTGTAGCAGATTCAACTGCTCGCAGTTTGAAAATGGCTACACAGAAAAATCTGAAAATTTGCAGGAAGGTTCCACATTATGTGGTATATATTTCCTTCAAATTTCATAAAAATTAAAAATGTCGAAAATTGCCATGTCAGGTCACCTTTAAAGATGTATTTTCGTTTTTCCATGCTAATTGGAAATACATCCCATATATCATATTAATTGCTAGACGCAAATACATGATACATAAGAGATGGACAAATGCCGAACTTCAGTTATATTTCATCGCACTTCTGAGAGAATGTAATTATGTAAATTGATATACCAATTTTAAGTTAATAGGAAATGCTTGGCCAATGATTTATTTCCCATTATATACGAAAGATAAAATGTATAATATATCACACAGATTTCTTATATGCAATATAAGACCCAGACGTCAGCAATAATATGAATATCCATTGTTATAACGACATCATTGTCTATTGGGATTGCATTGTCAATCGAATTCTAACAATTATTTTTGAAAAGGGGGAAAAATCTTGGGAGGAATTGCGCAAGATCTGCGTGGGCGTTCAAATATTCGACTTTTGACATTGAATGAGTAGACTGCATGGAGGCTTTGGGCCGATATTACTTGTGCCTTGGGCTGCTCCACTTGACAATAACCATAAAGGTTGTGGCACGTCACTTCATCTCCTAATTCCATCACCATCGGGGTGACACAGCCACGAGGTCACTCACTGCCTGTCCGAATTTCAATACAAATTCGTATTCTAGATAATAATATATAGACATAGTCTATGTATTATATATTGAAGCACGTGTAAGTGCGTGATGCAGCTACCAATTCGCACCTCAGGCTAACATATACCCTATAGGCCTATACACGTGCAATTCAATTTTAATCTTTCAAAATGTCAGAGTTGTCGAGAATATAATTTCAACTTAAATTCATATGTATTGAATATATTATTAATTAACTTCTCCCTTTTTAAGTGCTTAAAGACATTGTGCATGTAAGTGGGCAATTATTTAAAATAGAAGATGAAGAAGGGCTGAATCATTGAATAGGGCATATTGTTTTGTCATGCAGTAAAACAATGTGCATTATTATACAATTACGTAGACTTAACTTATTAGCGGTATAATATTCATTAATATTTTTAGATTACTTTTGATTTCATGCAATTACTTGCTTCAGGGAGGTTCATTTGACAATGTCAGCCGAGTATCTTATTAGTATAGTCTATTAATAATAATAAATAAAAAGCTACTAGGAATTTTGGTGAAGCAGTATAGCAGATCATAATTAAGTAATGTTTGCTGTTGCGCAGCACAACAATAGTTTAAAATGTACAAAGACTTGTTGGAATACAAAATTGTTCACAAAGTTGCACAAATGCCAGTCTTATTTATTTGTTAAAGTGAGCAGACGAGAAGAAAATGGTAATTCGGTGGAAATTGGCAAATAACTCAAACGTCAGCTTGCAGCATGTAAATCAAATGCTCTGAAATTGGTTTTGTTGAGAAATATAACCAAAAAATGGGTGTATATACGTATACGTTGCAACTTTAAAATAAACAGCCCATATATCACGTCAACGCGTTTGGAATTGCATTTATTTGATCAGTAAAGGTTTAAAAATTAATTGCTTTTTACGTCAGAGCATATACTTATAAGTTTATGAGCCAATTTCATCTGCACGTTATTTGTTTTCGATGAAAGCTTGAGGAGGATGTAATAAAATCGTGTCAGTCCACCTTTAAATCATCATTATAGGTCTTTTGTGACTTGCTATGTATGCATGCAGCAGATATAACAAAATTATCCGAGTTCAGCTCGGGTGGAACTTTAAGGGAGGTCAAAATGAGTTTTGGCACTTAAAATTGTTTGAATCGATTTATTTTGGAATTACCATGGAGACATAGGGCTATAAACGGTAGCCTACACCCACAATCTCTTGCATGCCCTAGCTCATAATGGGCGATGGATGATTTTATCGTTAAGTTGCTGTCAGAAAATACACGCCTCCAAATGCTGTTTGGTAAATCTCGGAAACCGTGTACTAGAGAGATGATGATATAGACAGATCAGTTGCCATGAAAACGAGAGGCGTGATTTCCCAATAAGACAACACAGGTGAAAAGAAAGCAAGAAAGAAAGTAGACAACCGATCGATATTAATATTCGGACATAAACAACGTCATTTTTAATCGATGCTCTTTTCCTGCATCCCGTATATATTACATTTGAACGCAACCTGCATTTGTATACAGGGTGTTTCTTTTATGACGCAACAATGGACAACGAGATTTGCCCGGTTTGCAGTTTACCCAACATGGCCCCGCACGCGCAATTGAACAAATTGTCGTATTAGAAATGGGGATTTTATTGCCCACGTAATAATGACATGCGAGTGGCTTTTATCTCTCGAGTGGAAGTGGTGAACTCTGTTTTCTTCAGATAAAACAACATGGAAAGAAATTTCTCTAGCCTAAATGAATCCCAATGTTATACTAGTTCGTGTTCAAAGTGACCGCCGTTATTCGTCAAACAGTGATACAGCCGGTCTGCAAAAGCTGCTCGGACATTTGTAAGAGTGTCAGGTGTAATTCGGCGACATTGGCCAATTCATGCGGTAACGTAATTCATCAATAGAAACGCAGTGGTGCCATGTTGGGAAAACTGCAAACTGGGCAAATCTCGTTGTCCGTTGTTGAGTCATAAAAGAAACACCCTGTATATACACATAGCCTATATAGAACTATACACAATTCATGGCTATAATACACGATATACATACCTTAAATTGCATTAAAGGCCAACTGACATGGTTTTGTATTATTTGCTAAACAGGGTTAGACCACACATTACTTTATATGCTATATTTTCTTTAAGATGTAAGTTTCAAAGTGTTTTATACAAAACCGCGTCAAATCAAATTTATTGTATATGTAGCAATGTCAATATATTTTAACAGTTGCATGCGCCAAGTTATATGTATACCTACACTCCAATGCAGTCTTCAGTTTTGCTATAGATAAATAAATTACAATAAATGCATGGAATATACTTCAATGAATAAAATGGAGCTGTATAATGTTCTGTCAAGGTTTTTTATACAGGTTTTCAATCAGCTGCTCTAAAGGACCAACAGTTATAAATGCTTAAGTCTAAAGTGGAGACAAACCAAACAATTTTCTAGCACACGTAATTGTCCAATTTTCTTCATATCAGACTATAATTTTATGAAATAAGAAAAGGAAATCCGTCTCTCATTGCATGTTCCTATTATCAGATATCGGATCCACATACAAGTATAACACCAAAAAATGAAATAGTCTTCACTATATAACATGTACAACACATGCATTTATCGCTTTAGCAGGAATTGTTTGTAGTTAAATTACAAGTACAGTATTCAGTTTCTACTTTTCTTTTACACCCACACTTGTATTAAAAAAACAAAACAAAAGATAACAGTGCTGACTTGTAATTTTGCAGGAATGTGAAAAATAACAAAAGGCTATCCTTTAGGCAAAATACCAAAAAAAGCGAATTTATATGGAGTCTAATAATGAAACGTGAGAGGATTTCGCTCTTCTATCTTAATTACTTTCCGTGTATAATTAACCTATATACATGCTTGTCCTTTAGAGCATCGTTGAGTTTGTTGGAAAAGTTAAATGTTGAGATAATAAATATATACGATATTGTACATTGTATGAGCGGCGCATTAGTTAACAATTCACAATTGTATATAGGTTAATAATTGCCCTCGTGGTTATGAAGACCACTTACTCTACTCAGTATATTAATCACGCATATACAATCTCCATTTTTGACACTATACGCAATCACATTCTGCCATGTTGGACACACAAGTGTCACTGTGAATATAGGCTATATTAAAGGTGAGCTGACATGGTTTTTCAATTGGTGACTCAATTGAAGTTATTGCAACACCATGGATAAGCAATAATAATTACATTATTATATTTGTCTGAAACTTATTCATCTGCTTTATTTAAAAAAATATAAGATGACCCCAGTTGAAGTTGCATTACATAAATAGCCAATCATAACGTTATTATATACCCCAATCTACAAAGCTGGAAAGGAATGTACTTTAGCCATGTTGTGAACCTGATATTGTCTTGGCATATTTTATAGGCTATTGTAAAACTAAGTTTCACATGTATAAAGTTTTCGTTTATTTTTCCTTATGATACAAATGCAAATAATTATCCAACAGCTTCAAACGTTCCCGTTTATATTATGTTTCGATATTCTGTAACAGTTTCATCGCAACTCATAAAGTAATATGGCAGCTATAGTTTCACATACCTTCAAGAATCAGATATACGTGAGCAGCAATAATTATTGTAGCCGCATATCTGCTGATATCAAAATTCCTAAGTGAGGCCCGTGTGTAAGTGGAGATCTCCAATAGTCGATATGTCTGTTACCTTGGCGATATTTCATGAGATATATTACCAATACTCGTACAATTACCTTCGTTATAGATCCTTATTTCGTCCAAATGTTATACTATACAGTTTTCAACAACAAAAAAGTCATGATATCAAATTTATTGACATTTGTACAGCCAACATCACATCTTCATATATTAATAATTAATCCCTCAGAATCAGTACTGAGATCAAAAATAGATTGTTGGCTCAAAATGATGTTGCTGCATGCATTTTACCAGATTATCAAGGTTACATAACCTGTTTGACGGGTGTCATAGTTCGGAGACTGTTGTGTTAGCCAGGTGTCATAGTATGGAAGTTTGACTGTATAACCTTATTATCCGGAATGAAATTTTTCGTTTGTTCCATCTGATTTTAAACTGTCCTGTCCATGAGTATAACGTCTTGCCAGGCGTTAAACACATATGACGTCATAATTTACTCTGATCACCCTCAAGCAATGACGTCAATTGCAAATGAAACTTACTCAACGGATCAATACAAAGTTCTAGCTTCTTATGCATTTTAAGGTAATGTCCGTTGCTATGTTGTCATATGAATTTCTGAATCCTCTTATAGCGGGCAAGCAAATCCCTATTCAAATGCGCCAAGTATAACATGCGTGAAATTAATATCATATCCGAATTCTTATATACTTATAAAAATAATAATCAGCCTGTCTTTTCAAGCTCCAGGCTGGAAAAGTTTTAAAAGGATGTCAATTTGACGACTAAAAGAGGCGATTCAATTAAGCTAAATGCGCTGAAGATAATGGACATCATATCTTAGATCGAGAGAAAGAATTGCTTCAGGAAGAGTCAGTCGTCTTTATACTGCATATTGTATTGATCACTCAAAATACACCTGCTTTGATGGTGCGACGACTTTAAATATTAATCTCTCAAATTGGTAGCTTATTTTATATTTAAATCACTGCAGGCAATGTTTGATCAATCTTCAGTGTCAATTTTCACTTTACAGCCAGTCGCATCATTTCACTGCTATAGGCTAAGTTGCATGTTTAAATTTAATTCAGAAATTTCACTATGCCCTTGTTTCCTTCAGTCAGAAGATCAATATCTCAGTTAAAAGGTTGCATATCGACATATCGACCCATTTTGTGATTTATCAGTAAGTGCAGGGGAATATAGGGTAAAAATTTAAATGTTTCTATGCACCATATTGTATATATTGGCAAAATTTTACTAATTTGTATAGTGTACATTTACATCTCAAAACTTCCTGTAATTAAACGCGAAATCTGAAGTTACTCGGAATTTAACGCAAGAAAAAGTAGTTGACAAACTAATACTGACAAGACTCGAGTTCCCAAAAGCATGAAACTTTAAACCAACATGGTTAACGAATTTCAGTATGCCAATTAAGAGGAATGCGAAATTGAGAATGCTTTGGGGGAACAGGCTCATTTATACATGAACTATATCCACATCAGTTCACCTTTAATGTCTTTGAAATCACATATATTCGTGGTTACATTGATTTCTTTTACAGTGAGCTCGGAGATTCTTCGGATCTCGCTAATCTTGTAATAATAGCCAATGAAATTATAAGGCATAATGTATTCACCGGTACCAATATATATATATATATATATATAACAGCTTCGTGCATGCATGCTTAATTTACATGGTGTTAGGGCATCTGAGCAAGCGTGCAATCGCTCTGCGGAAATCGACATTGAACACTGTGTATATAACCGGATTGAGCGCCGAATTAATATATCCCAACCACGTTATGAAACTATCAACTCTGGGCGAAATGCCACATTGCACGCAAAATGGGATTATGATATACATGAGGAAGAATGGCAACCAGCACACGACAAACACGCCCATGACAATGCCCAAAATGCGAGCTGCTCGCCTCTCTTTCGACAAAGAGATCCTCTGCCTTTCCTCGATGAACTGGTGAATGGGTGAATGTTCACTCGTACCCGAATTGACCTTGTGAAGACCTTGCATCTGGCTGTCTTCCGGTCTCTCGATGCACAGCGAGCCATTGTCCCCACTGGGAGTGGCCGCAGCAGCTCGGACACTCAAATTCCCTCCATTCACTAATCGTCCAGATCCTCTTGCTGAATTCCTCCTGCTCCTACCATTGCGCAGCATCACGCTCAGACATGAAGTCTCATTGTGGTTATCCTCCTTGGAAGTGAGTGAAGCTCTCTTAACCACTTGACACATTACCGAATCGCTGCTCGTCGTGGTGCATGCACTTACGGATGCACTTGCCCCTGCTCCTCCATTACCAGCACCGGGAGCAGAAGCAGCAGCAGCACAAGCAGCAGCGGACGAATGTGGTAAAGATTGGTTTGTGGAAGTGAAGACGAAAGCAGCCGAGGCATTCGCACGTTCCCTCAATCTCCTTCGAGTTGCCGAAAAGATCTTCAAGTAGACAAGGGTCATGATGACCAACGGGATGAAGAAGGAGCCGCAGGCCGACAGCACCACGTAACCTTGCTGCTTGGTGAGCTGACATAGGCTGTACTCGTCGAAATTCTCCGGCCAATCGTTCCAGCCTATGAGAGGGGGCAAGCAGATGACACCACTTATGCTCCAGACCATGAAGATCATGGCCAGGACTCGTTTCAACGTCCTCTTGGCTGCGTATTTTATAGGGTCGTGTATGGCCCAGTAACGGTCCAACGCAATGGCGCACAGGTTGAGTATGGAAGCCGTGCAGCAAAGCACGTCGCAGGTTAGCCACATGGTACACAGGGGAAGTCCGAATATCCATCTGCCCAGGAGCACGTGGACGATGTTCAGCGGCATGACTAGGACGGCTACAGTTAGGTCTGCGACTGCAAGTGACACCAGGAAGAAGTTCTGAGCGATTCGCAGCGGTTTATAAGTGAAAACCGACAGGATCACCAACACATTCCCAACCACTGTTCCCATTGTGATCACCGACAGTGTTGCAGCAGTGAATGTGAATTCCGGGATTGACATTGTGTAATTCAGTTCCGGTATCAATAAAGTTGAATTTAACTGCAGCATATTTCTCTCGCTGTTTACATCCACAGACAGACTTATGTCAATGATGCCAGTTCCGGAAATAGCCTGCATTTTTCTAATTATTTGAAGAAGAAGAAAAATATATCTTTTTGTTGATAGCTATCTATCTAGTCCTTTGAAGACTGGGTTCATCTTTTTTTTGTTTGCAAACTCCTCTATGCGGTTTTAGCTATACACAAGAACATACTTGAGGGGGGAAAAAATATTGAAACCAGAGTGATTAACGTTTAAGTTATTAGGGCGAGACGTCTCAGAGCTCGTCAAAAGTTACCATGGGTGTTTCTTAAAATACCCTGACAACTGCGGTTTAAAGTTGGCATGAGTTTGTCTGGCAAGAGCCATCATTGCACTTTAATTTTTCATGTAGTAACACATGTTTGCACACATACACATATTTTGCCTGTGAATATCCTCGTTAGCAATATTCACGCGGTTCTATTCATATTCACGTGAATGAAGTGAGATTTACAACCGCATCCTCCATATTAACGCTGTTGGCGCTTCAACTCGAGGAGAAAAAAATGAAGAATGAACTCGTTTTGCACCTCACTTTCTCGTGCTTATAATGAAGAATAGCAGCAAAATGATGAGTATCAAACCGAGCACCAAGAAAAAAATGAAAGTGGTGAAGGATTTCAAAGTAGATTTCTTTTTTCCACTTCTCAGATTCTGGTTCTTTCCAAATTGGAAAGTTACGAAAGTCCATTAGAAATGTCTCTCTCTCGGGAAATCACATTTTTCCCCAATTCGGTCGATTGAAATTGTTGACATTTGAGAAGAAGAAGAAGGAAAGGGGGGGGGCAAAAAAAATCACATATGCTTTTCCTATTATCCCCAGCAACGTTAAGAAGATTTGCTGTTGAGGAACCGAGTCAGAACAAATTTGTCACCAGAGATAACTGTCCGCAAGCAAATCGATTTTCAGTTTAATGTACAGCTTATGTCCAGTCTTCATGGTGGTTTGATGCAATTAGGACCTTGCATTTTCATCTCTCATCATTTGAAATGATCATCAACTTTTTCCACGTGATGAGGCAAACCATCACTGCTGTCAGCATTGTGATTATTTATGAATTCTCAGGAGGAGGATGAATACACAAGTTGGATTTTCTGCGATTATATCGATGTCAATCAATCACTTTGTTAGTATTACTTGTTGCAGTGCATGGTGAAAGTATAACTCTGTTTTGTCTATTTGATTGCACAAGTTGCCGTCCAGAGTTTTATTTCCGATTAGAGGGGAAATGTCTCGCTTTTCGCTCAGAGCGTCGATAGATGATGTGATTGCACTTCCATTAAGATGTTGGACGACGACCAACCGAGATGTGTAGAGAGAGTGATATCAAACATCACATCAGTCCGCTTGGACTGCGCCAACCTAAAAATCCACAAAGAAAAATATGCATAAATATTACAATCTTATCAAGAAAGCACTTGCAATCGAAGTCATTGCTGAAATGAGATTTATATTCACAAAATCACACACATCCCTTGTGCATTCCCTCATCGTTGATCATATTTAAGTTATATATTTGGCTTGCTCGGTATTATACATATGTGCTAGCTTCAATTCATTCAGTCTGTCAAAATGTAATATAGCATAAAGTTTTAGGCTGTCTTATAAATGTGGATGAAATTGCAGTTGTGTAATTCTTCAAGATATTAATTCAAAGGCCTTTTTAGACAGTCTGTATCGATCGCTTGTATTGTCAATACACACAATTATTGGTACATCTTCTCATCCGAAATCGTATGAAATGCATCTGATCTGGTCTGGCTCAAATCCTCTGAATATGCAATTTATGTATTTTTCAACAGACTGTTATATATTCAATCTGTGAAATCCTGAGATCCAACAGATGCACGTCATCACAGCGCTTTTCAAAAAGTTATAGACTAAAGAGGGACAATTGCAATGCATATCTCTTCTTATCAACATTTTGCAATAACAGTCGAAAAATCTATAACTACTACAGATAGCAATAAAACGGAAATTGCGACCACCTGATAGTCATGAAGCATGAAAAATTAAATTACTTTTTGATAATAATTGATGAGATAGCAGACTCAAGATATTACTGTTGCAATTGTCGCAAAAAAACTAAATTTAAAGTGCATAATATGTGATCTCTTTCTGTGAATACCTTACTTTACTCGTACATTAGTTGAAATATTAACTAGGCCTATTGTATGAAAAAAACTCTCAAATAGATTAGCTGTAAAGTGTTGCCACACTGTCTCCAAATGGGGGCATTGTAAATGCTGCTTGGATATATTCTACAATAAAAATCCAGTGCTATTAAATTATCCCAAAAACACGACACTGCACTTTTACTCCTAAAGTACGTTGCGGAATATATAATACACAGTTGAATTCCTGCATACAATTGATCGACACACAGACAGTTGATGTCCACCATGTATACTTGAAAATGAATACAGCCCTCCCTCGTTAATCCGGCAGATATGGGATCAGCACCGCCGGATTACCGGAAATTAATTAATAATGACGAATTTTAACAGCAGAAACTACGTTTTATTGTACACACAGCATATAGGGTATTGAAGGTAAACAATCTGAAACAGTAGGTACAAATTAAGAACAAATTTACTTATTTTATAACAATACCAAAGAAAAAATATGCTGCAGATTTTCTACAGAAATTCCTATACTTTGTAGATTACCTGCAGAAATCAATATTTATCTGCAGAAAATGTAGCAGCATATTTGCAGATGCGACTGCAGATTTTCTGCAGGAAATATATTAATGATTTGCCGATATTTTTCAGAATTTCAGATTTGGTAAATATATTTTTAGATTTTCTACAGCTTATTTTCAGTCATTGCAGACATTCTGCAGAAACCACTATGTATTAAGAACATCTATAGGAAAAATTCTGGGGTTCTGCACATGTGGTCTTACGACCAGTTGGTCTCACAGGGCAGTGGTCTTAGCAAAAGGTTTTAGTTTTACTGTATCTAAAATTTCAGCATAGATAATAGAAACAAGAGTGAATGGAATAAATTCTATCGGCATGAATGTACAGAAATTCTTAAGACTGAAATCTGTATTTACCTCCGGACAAATTTACTACAAAATTTTCAGGAGGAAGGCCAAAAAAAACGGATTACCGGAGGTGCCGGATAATCGAAGGGCCGGATTATCGAGGGAGGACTGTATATATATATAAATATATAAATTGAAGCATAGTGTACTGCAACTGAAATTATTGGAGCGAAGAGCAATTTCGGCCCAAGGCTCACTCGTGTATATGGTGGCGAAGTGAAGAGATATTGCGCAGACATAGTAAATGTTGCACGCCTCACAACATCTCAAATAGAGATTCAATGATTTGCATTATACCGAATTACTGCACACAGTGTCTAAATGAACACTGATTTCAATTGAAGCTCACAGTTTAATCGCTTGCTTACATGGAGCTAGATAAACACAATGATGCAAACGATTCATTAAATGCATTTCGCATAAAATTCTTGACGATTTCATCGTTTGATTAGTAATTTACAAAGAGAACTCGACACGTTTCAGCGGTCACAATAATAAAAGTCATCACGATGGATGAAATGATGGGATAATTAACAAAAAAATAATGCGCTGTTGGGTATACGTCAAGAATTTTTGTTTTCTAAAGCAGCTAACATTTCCTGAACGGGAATGTGATATAAACATCATTCAATACATAAATGAGGTTCGCAATTAACAACATGATTAATAACAAATGAATAATATGCAGCAGATCATTTTCCAGTGCAAGAATTTAAACATTTAACCGTCACATAATTTACGAATTAATTTGCACAATTCTAATTATGATCGGATTTCTTCGTTTTAGTTTCATCTAACTAAATCGTGCAAACAAAAATTAATAATTTTTGCAAGACAAACAGAATACACATCAAATGTATACATAGTTATTTACATATACATATAAGATGATATGTTCCTGTACTGTATACATTGACATGTCCACAGGGCATTTTCTTCGCATGAGAATAGAAACGATGTAAACGGATGCAGATGATAGTGCTATACCAGCTTTAAAAATATATATATTTTCTTCTTTTTATTGAAATATATTTACACCCACAGCGGGTTTTTATGTGTACGGTGTATATGCTTACTGAATATCGCAAAAATAAGATAAAGGTCGGAGGAAACCACGAAACAATTGAATTCCCAGCTGAATTGACACTTTAATATGCTCAAGTTGAGAACTGAATTTCGTGGCACAACCATATATGTCTGAAAATTTTGCTTCCGGTATATACATTTATACACCCAAATTGAAAATGGTGAAACTCGATTGACTCAAGTCATTTTGTGGGGCTCTTTACAGTGCACGCAGCATAGTTATCCGAGATATGCCCATTGTAAAAGGCAGTAATTTCTCGAAAAGCTTTCTGGGACAATCGCTGTATAAGGGGGGGGGGGGATATGAAAATTCCTATGACATCCGATGTAGAGGGTCAAAATCCAATTTCACATAGATGGCGAGTTGCTTTATGGATGCAGAAAGTGATTCACATGACAGATATACACGCAGTATCATGAAATTGATTCGCTATTCAATGTTTCCTATGTGGTATACTCTGAATAAGCAGAGTGGTCCAATCATAATATAATTTTGCGGTTTGAAAGAGCATGTTCTTTCACTTACAAGGGCCTTATAGAACAATCTATTCGGTCACTAAATATTTGTTTTCAATTTGTGCACTGCAAATCTATTAGCAGAACTTTTGATGACAAGTTGGAAATGGTTTTGTCTGTCCTGTGCGATCGGCTTTTAATTTTGCATTTAAACTTAGAAACCTCAATTCTTATAGAAAAACAACAAGCCATAGGCCTACACGGCCACGCGTTGCTGTGGACACCGTGAAGGCTTATTTGACGAATTTAGAACCTTGAAGTGTGCTAGGGACCTTTCAAAGGTGTAGATATGCTCCACCTTTGAAAGGTCCTGCACTGGTGGATTAAGGAGAACAAAGGACTAGGGTACCGGAAACAGTCCATGGGAAAATTGGAAATATGCCCACGGAGTTAATTCTGCGTTTTGCGATGAAATAACTGCCGAGTTTAACGACCCGATGTTATTCAGTGTTTTGAAAGTTAGGAATGGAATGGGAAAGTTGGAACGAAGCAGCGAAATTGGAATGGAAAATCTTAATTGGAATGCAACAGGAAATTTGAAACGAAATATGGTTTGTTGCATCCACCAGATGGCGCTATTTTCCTTGGCGATTAAGGCTACGCCTCTCACAGGTAAGTCAGGTAGGTAATGGGCACCCAATAACACTCAGGGGGTTGTGTGCGCCGCTGTGCCAAAATCCCAATTGCAAATGTCGAAATATAATTAAAATTGTGTCTACTTTTTGATATGTATCCTCCCTTCAATCTTGTAGCAAACAAATCACACAAATTAATTTGAAAATGTCCGGCAGCAACTAGAGTAATTTGATGTTTTCACGAGCAATTAAGGTAGACATATTATATGTACATAATAGACACTTTACTGAATATCAACACCTCATTAACACTGCAATACAGCGGGTAATCTACCTATAGAAGTGACAGGTCATTTGATCACGCACATGAGTGACGTCATGACACACCGATAATTATAATTGATCTCCATTTCGTTTCCTGCGTCAATTTCCAGTTTACAATTCATAAATACATACATATAAGATTATTTCCAAAAACGAACGGCATTTGTCTATTTTTTAATTCAAGCTATATTCATGTTCATTCAATTAATATTTGCAATTGTATACGTGTTTACAAATTCTGTTGGCTTACTGCTATCCATTTTTAAACATGAATACTTGAACATTTAATTTGTATACGTCCAAAATATCTTCCAGATCTCGTTGAGATTATTTTTGTGGAATAATTTTTTAGAAATTTAGTCCAAAATGTTGTTTTCAGCTTTAGGAGCCAAAAAAAGAGATGCTTCACAGTTAATTAGTACTTTGTCACCAAGCCAAGAAAAGCTCCCCAGAGGTTTTGTTGCACTGTACAATAAATTTTGTTCAAGTTCATCAGCAATTGCAATTGTACATTTAATTAGCAACTTCTTTGAAGATTATTTTGTGAGAAAAAAAATAATAATTTTGTGGCGCACCATGCGGAATAAAATTTTAT
>WWPM01025191.1:0-14421 GCA_023279145.1 Glomeris maerens | reverse complement strand
TTGGAAGAGTAACCGTTGATGGCTGCACCGTTACCATTGGTGAGACGAGAAGCTCCATTCTTGCCATTACCGTTGGAAGAGTAACCATTTGTTGCTGCACCGTTGCCGTTGGTAAGACGAGAAGCTCCATTCAATCCGTTACCGTTGGAAGAATAACCATTTGTTGCTGCTCCATCGCCATTGGTGAGGTGTTCTCCGTTCCCGTAGGCATTAGCTATTAAAGAAAGAGAAAACGGTTTCTGTAATATCGAGCAATGAGGATAATTGAAACGAGTAGATGCACTGTCACCCAAATGAGTGCGGTTAACTATAACTCCACCAACAAGAGAAGAACCAGGGGAGGGGCTAAAATGACCCAATCAGGAGAAATTGCTTATGCATTTGTTTGGCCAGGTGCTTTCGTCGTCGATAGAATCCAACACAAAATGGCGGCTTCGTGTAGGCGATCACTAGCCAGGCGAAGGCAATCGCAGATACATCATTGCATTTCATTCGTTGATTTGAACGAAAGGGGTGGGGCAAACCACGCCCCTGGTTCTTCTCTTGTTGGTTTAGTTATAGTTATAGTTATAGTTAGTTACCTCCGTAAGCAGATTGGATTTGTTGCTGGCTAGTCTCGCCAATGGCAGCGTTAAGGCTGTAGAAATCTGCAGACTGGCTGCAGTCAACGTTGTACCACCAATCGCAAACGAAGTACTTCTGGTTGAATAAGGTGCCGTTGGGGCACAGGAAGCTGTACTTGGCACCGCCATCCACGCAGATGTGGAAAACCTGAATGTAGATTGGTAATTGTAGGGATTTTTGTGCATGGTTCTTATAAATAATTACAGTTTTTCTGAATTCTGAAAACATTAAAGGGCTATGCTAGTGTAAAGTATTTGTTCTGAAAAAAACAACTATAGATTAAGTGAAACTTTGCAATTTGGTTTACTGGTTTGTTCCTCTGCAGACGTGCAATGTAAGGGCATGTAAGTTGCAAGATTTTAGAGCATGAATATTTCAGCAGTCCTTGAAGTTATAATTATTAGAATTGTATTGAAAATTGTCTTGCATATTTTATATTATTGTTAAGTTATGATAATTCTATGTGTCAAGATTGTTGTTGTACTGTTTTAAGCAATGAAGTTGGTGCTGATTCCAAGGAATGTTGAAATGAACACTAATTTTTGCTAGTACGTTTTTGATTTATATGCTATTAATGTAAATTAATTCTAGCTAACTAGGAAACTGGTAAAGTTGCAAATTTTGCAAGAGTTTACTGTCTACATTTAGCAGGCATTTCAGTATAACTTCTGAACATGCATGTTCAAATAATTGGCGTTTGTGTGTGGATAATATTGTTACCTGGCAGCGGGACACGTCCTCGGTATCTGCGTAGTAACCGGCAAATGGGAATTCCTGGCAACCAAAAACCGTTTCAGGAACAACGCTCAGAATAGGGTAGTCAACACCAGCAACGCCTGGGATTTCTGGGGTAGGTTCGCCTTCAATCAATTCAGACACAACCAGCTCCTCAGGGGCGATTGGCAAGTCGCCATTGCTGAAGGAGGCGCCATTTGTTGGGAAGGTTTCCAGGCCATCGGCCAACAAAGATGGCGATGGGTAACCATTTTGCTGAGCGCCATTTCCGTATCCCTGAAAACACGTATGTCATGTGTGTTTAGGAAGAAATTCTTAGAGAAGTCCAACACGCCTATCTCCAAATTTCTTTGCAATTAATAGCAATTCTCGAATAAAACACAAATGATAATGTTACTGGTATGACAATACAAAATGGCGGTTCATGCCACCACAGTGGCCCACAATTGTAATGTATTTATTTGGTGTGTTGGTAGACGGAGACCACTGTGCAATGGGCTATTGGAAACTATGACTACGATTAATGAATTGATATCTAATGAAAATTCCCAAAAGAACAATTGCGCAATTGACCATTAAATTTAAGTAATGGTTTGTAGTCAAATGGGACCACCATGTTGGAACATCAGAAACAATAGCACTTAATGTAGTGGTCTCTAGTAGTGGTTTTCAATAGGGCAATTTACTTCGAAAATACATTTGAGAGATTCGTGAACTGTTATAATCAAACTTAAAGGTGAATGGAATTTTCTTTCTATATTAATATAAATTGATAATTGGTGTAGCAATTAGCTAAATGTTATTTTTTTGAAGTATTTCTTAAATTTACAAGATTAAATTACTCGTTGAACATGATTTTGAAAGGAAATTGTAAACTTTCTTTATAATTTCCTGGTTGTTGTCTTATTAGTTCTACATAAATATTTTGAAAAATACATTTGAGGTGCTCCTGAAACCGTTGGCAGCAAATCCGTTAGTCTGTGCTCCATTGGTGGACATAGACGATTCAAATCCGTTGCTGTGAGCTCCGTTACCATAACCGTTGGAAAATCCGTTGCTAAGAGAACTCGGTGCTGATTGGCCGTTTGTTGCTCCATAATCGCCATACTTTTTTGGAAGGAAAATTCAAATCGTTATCCACGTGCTCTAGTCGAGTGCAGCACAGTTTTCCTTACCTGTGCAATGCTTTGCTTGGCTACCAGGCCCAATACGAAGATAAACACGGAGAAATTCATTTTATCCTGTGGAAAATAAGATTATATTTCAGCTCTGCAGAACGTTATTTTTATGAAAAAATATGTGAAACGTTTTAAACAATGGAAAAAAGACTTCTTTGTCTCATTCAGTCTGTTGGCTCTCGAATTTTGGAGCACAACCTCAAAATTTGAAATCAGGAGGAAATACTTCAGATTAGGAACTGTGATACTTGAAGTAGTTTGTTGCTTTAAGTCCCAGAATTTACTCCGAGTTCTGTGGCTCTACTTCATTTTATTCAACATGCATGGTCTTTGTCTACATATATATTTTCAATTTTAACTCAATTGTTTGAAGGAATTCTAGATAAAATTAAGCAGACACGTGTTTTTGATTGAATGTAACGAAATTAATACTCATGAGTAGGCTACATTCTATTATATGATATAGTTTTGGGCAATACTTTCTCAGGAGAACTCCTATAAGATTATTTTGATCGATCAAGATCATTGAATTGTTATTATAAATGGAACTTTTTTATTCGATTTCGTATTGCATGATTTATCTCTAAAATTGTAAAAGGTAAAGTAGCTTTTTATATTGGTGTTATAGTATACTTATAAGTATTTGTAAGTGACATTAATATTTAATCCGAAAGTTCTATTGAATTTTCAATATTCCGATAATTTACTGTAAATTATTTGAAATACCTTTCTATGAAGGTGATCCAAGCTGATTTTTCCAAGGTACCCTTTGCTGCTATATAACTCAGCTGAAAATGAGAGATGTGGATGAGGTTTGTTGGCAAATGTGCAACTGATGCTTTACTTGGGCATCCACTGGTCCTTTTATACGAAAGTTAGTGAGGCAAATGTGGGAGTGGTTAGGAGGTGAATTTTGAGTTTGAAAAAAATGAAAGTAAGAGTAAATCACGTGTTAGTATTTTGAGATGAAAGCGAAGGTGGGATTTGTTTTGTGGCGCCGATGCTTTTGGGTGTGTGGGGAGGGGCACTTTGCAGCTGACGTCATATTATCTTCGCTCCACTTCGACTGAATGTGTGCCACCACATTAAAATGCGTGCACACATATCGTGCAAGTTTCGTGAAGATGGCCACCAGTGAAAGTATCCCACCCATTTCCATTTATTTCTCATCCCTCCCCACTCGGCTGTCGTTTTTGTAATATTTTCTCGAATTCTTCACCTAGATGCACACCTCTTCTTGAAAATCTAGAAATCCTAATGTCAAGAATGTTAAAATAAGTATATTGCATTTTAACCAATGTCGTGGGGAAAATAATAACTAAAAACACCTGTTGCATGTGTTCTGTGTATAGATATGAAGATAGTTTTTTACTTAAATTGCAAACAGAAATTTTGTGAGCAATCCAATATCTGGTTATATTTTTAAAATGGTAATAAAACAATGCCCTCTCTTCAAAGTTGGTCAGTTCAATTTGCATCATGTAATAATGCTTTTGCCAGTGTTTTGTGAAGTCTTGCATACATTATCTTAATGATGTTGCTGAATGCATTTGATATATTCAGTGCTAATGGCTAGATTTCAACATTTATGTTCTCTCCTGCATTTGCATATATGAATCCGATTGATTGTTATTCGCTTACCAAGAAATAGTTAGCATTATTAATTGTCGTTATATATCACTTGTTGATAAAAGACGTCAATGTATTGTGGTAATAAATCTAGACCTCCTTTTTCAATCCATATTATGAAAAATTGGATTTTCTTGCAGTTATTAAAGAGTTTTTTTTAAGTAAATGCTACTGTAAATTTTGTAGCTCTGCGTGCATTCAATGAAATTGTGACACAATATATCTTCAAGTGGGGCAATTTGCATCGATATATGCATGGTGTTCATACAGTTGTTTGTTTCATGGGCATTAAAATTGAGACATAGGAAATGTTTCCAATTCATTTGTAGTTTTGCAGATAAGCATTTATGGTCATCATGTGTTCGGTTTACGATAATTCAAGTGTTCTTTTAGAAGTTTGCTGTATAGGTCGTAAAATGATGATTTAAAGCATCAGTCGTGTTTCTATAATCGAGGTTTATGTGTAGCCTACTCGTTTTTATGCATTATCGCCATATAGGTTTGAGAGTATTCCATTTGTGCATGGAGAATTGCGAAATAATTTCAACAGGATTATATTTATGTTCCTCATGTGTTCAAAGCAGCTTGAATGTTGTGGAGCGCATTTTTGTGCTGAGCCCATTGAAATACATACATATAAGTATATACGTCATGTAGTAAAGATAAGATTACAAGGATGTGATATTCATTACTTGTCTGAAAAACAACGAAAATTCATGTTATGTTTTGTTGTAATGGTTTTAATGGGGGAAAGGAAGAAAAATTGAAAAGCGAAAGCGCAACACAAAAGCAGAGTTCATGTGACATTAGAATTGCTAAACAGATGAGACTTCATATTTATTGATGATTTCCGTGAGTTTTCCCTATCGTCCCATTTTGCTCGGTTTGTTGAGAAATTCCGGAAGGTGATCCAAAAAGCGGAAATGACCTAGTGCATATCTGAAATATGTTTAACCCATATGCGAAAATTGACTGATCCATGCTCAAAAGTTCCTCCACTTTTACTCTCAATATGAAAATGTTTTTGAGCCAAATGCCAGCTATAGTTTGATTTAGTAAGTATGCTAGCTGTATTTGATGTAAATGTGCTCTTCCATCTATCATTACTGCTATTTTTAAGCATACATAATGCAAATGTTAATTTATTTCAATTCTTAAAATTAGACAGTTTTAAGGGTTGTTGGAAAATAACACATTGTAACTTATTGCAAAAAACATGCACGAAGGTTACTTACATTTCTACTTAGCTGCTTGGGTTGCTCAATATATTATGGTTAAAAATATAAATGTGGATTAAATCTTAATTATGCAAGTAAATTTATGGTATAGAGCTTGAATGACAATTTAGCAAACATGTAATAGTTAAATAAAACAATTGCTATTGATTTTTATTCAAAATTTATATGTCTGCTTTATGATTTCAAAAATAACACTTAATTTACATGATTGGTCAGTATAGTTTGCGTAAATATATACCTATACTAATCTAATGCTGCTTGTTTTTATAAATATATCAAATTACTACAGTTTTTATAATGTTCCCAAACTGGAGAAAAATGGCTGACAAACCTATATTTGAGCTGCATGTTATTTTGTAAAAAAAAAGTTAAGTAGTTTAGTTCCAAGTACTTGGAATAAATGCTTGTTCATGTAGAGATCTAATTTCTGAGTCTCCCTGTAATTGTTTTCAGAAAGCCAATGACGTTTGAGTGACATATTAATCTTAATTGGTGTTGAAATGAAAAAGTCTGCTCATTTCTGCTTGCTTTTTGGCCGACCAAGTGATCAAGTCTTTGTCATTACTAATAACTCCCTGGAGAGTCCTTGATTAGATTTATGATTAAGACTGATGCACATGTGCCGATAAGGCTTTTAGACGATTGAAAATGAGTTATGTTTCGTCATTTTTTTTCTCAAGTTTCGACTTTCCATGCATTTTATTTCTTACTTTTGGATGCCGGATTATAACAGCGATTTCCATATGTCAGACCTTACGGGATATTTCACGATTGTGTTTTCGATTTTTCTTTCAAAAGGCAAAAACATGGAAAACGGCTATTAATCAGTCATATGATATTGCAGCATAATAGGTTTTTCGAGTGAAAATGAGCAGATTTAAGAAGTAATGCTTGATTTATGCCGTGATGGGCAAGACCTATTTGAAATCGTGACTGAAGATGAATTGGTGACGTCAGAAGCGTGTGCCACTTAATTGGAAATACATTGAGGATAATTTATACCATCCACTTCTAAAATTTGGATTTGAATATAGTAAAGGGGCACAAGTTAAAAGTTAAGTTAGTGGAATATTTCGGGTGATTCCAACCAAAAATTTGCAGTTTTTCACCATTTTTATACTAAATTTTCCCTATGTTAATGTTTCTTCTTAGTTTTGCTATTGCTTTATAATGCATTTTGAGCTCATGTCAACGGGTAATAATGGCTCTCATAAAGCACATGCAATGCAAAAAGATTGCAGTGAATATCCTTGCAACTGTCATCTCTTAAATGAATGTTCATTAAATTGCTTTAGGAGATACATAGTTAATGTTTTTTTCCTTGAACATTTATATTTATGTGACTATACCAAGTTTTTATTCAAATAGATAATGAAAGATGTCGTCACATTTCAACTTTTGGCATCCTT
This sequence comes from Glomeris maerens, assembly GCA_023279145.1. NCBI lineage: Eukaryota > Metazoa > Arthropoda > Diplopoda > Glomerida > Glomeridae > Glomeris > Glomeris maerens. The sequence continues at coordinate 7,608 of WWPM01025191.1, read as the reverse complement.
TTTAAAGCATTTTATTTGTAAGAGTCTGGAAAAAGTTGTTTATATGATACATTGCATTATTTCAATAATTATTCCATGTATGGATCTGATCGTATATATGGACTTCAAAGTTCAGCAATTGTTGAATAAAAACCCAAAAAGTGTTTCCACTCATTTATATGCAAAATGTACGTTCATATTTTCTTATACTTTAAATTGTAATTACCTTTCAACATATGCTATTGCAGTAGTTCGTCTGATATATCAGTGGCACGTGTGAAATGGTACAAAACTTTTTTCCGAAAACTTGCAATAATTATCTCAATATAGACATGGTTTTTATGCTAATGTGTGTTATTTTGCACGACTAAATGCATAGGTACAAAAGTTGAATAGGCGTGTTTTTATATAAAGCTTGTTTCTTATATTCAATGTAATAAGGGATTGCAATAAAAATCCCGGAAAAATGGGGCCTTATACTTTGGGGAACATTGCGTGCAAATAATTATACCCTATGACTCCTGTTTAGTATTTAGTACGCTTTAATGTCATCATTAACGCTTTCTAGTTTAATATGTTGAAATATTCACCTCTTTGCTGATGCGCGGTAGGTGATTTTCTACCCATTTGTATTTTGAAAAATGCTAGATTATGCATGCATGATTGAAGTGCTCTCAACGTTTTTTTCTGTCTCTATACACTTTTCGTAAAAATTAATACCTTCATGGTAACAGTTTTCTTTAAAAAAAATGCAGCAACGACCTGTTTTAAAATGAAATCTGAGAATCTGTTCATGTCGTTTTGGAAAAGCATTTGTAAGACTGAAGAATTATATACAATGATGAATGCTAGCTTGTTTTGGGGAGCATCCATCACATTTTTTGCGCCACTTTCTTCCTCTATTTCATGTTTTTGCCATTTTAAACAAATTGCTTTGCTATTGTTGCAATAATTGCACACAGTTTAGCAGAGACGTTTACAATTATTATTCTTGGAGCTACTTTGTGCTATAACTTTTAACTTTAAAGATGTTCGCTTTGGAACTATTCAGAAAAAAAGTGTTTATACACCCGGAAAATCTGTGTTGTTTGATCGTTGTAACATTGTATTATTACTTCCCTACTTGAGTTGGCATCGATTTCAGAGATTGCAATCACAGAAGCTTTGATAGATTGATCGGTTCCGATTACTCCCTGTGAAACCTTAGAAACTTTTCAATGCATCTGCATGCCCTTTTGTTGTAGACTTTTGTGTTGCCTTCAAAAACTGGTATATACCATGTGGCTGATTTTGAGCACTGATAATAACCAGTACCTATATACCCAAGTCGAAACTTGGTGGGTGTTTTTTGATACACAATATATCGCAGATGTTTGTTTGTATACCTGTTAAAAATCCACATGATTGTATTTTACTGCTGTTGTGTGTGGGTTTAAAAAGTCACTTTTCTCCCCTAAAGCGTTTGTTTAATTACAAGACAGAGCCGCTTGTGCAGGCTATCAATCATCTCCAAAATGAATGCAGGTGAATTTTTTAAAACCAACAGAAACTTAGATATAAAAATATTTGCGTGTTCAAAGTTTAACAATTTTTGCTTTATATTTATTTTTAAACTAAAGCTGCATGTACCGATTAATTCTTGAGGAAATTGATATGGTAGTTTTGAATGTATAGTAGTACGTATACTGTATATTAAAGATGCAATGGACCGGTTGTTATGCTTGCCTCTATACAGGGTGTTGCAGAATTACAGGGACAAACTGACAGGGCATATTCCCTGCGTGAAAATTAGACAAAGTTCTTATAAACCCATGTCCCCAAACGTTTAGGTTATTAAGTAGGACCGACATAAAATGTGACATCCATAATTCATGCTCCCCACATCTTTCCATTGATCATTCATTATGCGTTCCTAATAAAGCTGTGGGGAGCATGAATTATGGATGTCACATGCTATGTAGGTCCTACTTAAAAACCTAAACCTGTCAGTTTGTCCCTGTAATTCTGCAACACCCTGTAGATTATGATGTATAGGCTTACTATATTAGTTGCATTTATAAATATTGACTGATATTCAAGAAATATTGCAATTTGCACTAAAACACGTGCATTTACACGCATACAATATAAGTTTTTTTTATCAAATTATGTGAGTCATATACCAAGTTTTTTGATGAGTTAGTTTAAATGGATCGTAAATATGAAACTGAATGTGTGAAAACCAACCGGGAAAAGCAATCAAGTTCGATGTATTTGACATCTGCACTCCTCCTCCTCCTCCTCATACCAGTTTATTATGTGTTTTTCATTTCCATGCATGAAAGATGAACTTTTAAAATAATGTTATAGGCTTGTGTGCATGTGACCATCCGGGTCGGGGTTGGTTTTGTTTGACTTCTTTTCTGCACGAGCAATTTAACTGTTGATGAAGCAAATTAAGAGAGAATTTATGAAGTGCTACAAGTCAAGTGCATGCAATTACAAAAGATTTACATTAGGTACTCGTTTTTCTTTGTTGCTCTAGAAAGAATGCTTTGTGATAAAGTATGGAGAAATATGGGCCATGGTTATATGTGTTGTGCGCTATATGGCAAAAAGGAACTTGAGCAATCTTAAAATATGAAATGCAATTATAAACTGGATGCCATATATTTTCACAGTCCTAATCCAAATCTATGTCCCTGTAAATATTTGCTCATGCATGCATATACATGCTTATAATTTGGGCTTCATACAATTCAGAATCTTACTTAGGCTTAATGAAAATTGTTTGCCATGATTCAAAATACAAGATCCATAAATCATGTATGTTTTTTGTTAGTGCTGACGTATTTCCAGATGCGTTTTATGGATAGTGAACTGCACTATATTATATTCTTGTGTAGTGACGTGATTTTTTTAATTTGTCTGAATTTCACTTGATTGTATAGATACGTATGTACACTATGACTCGGCATTTTATTTCTTGAATGTCGAAGAAGGAAGTGTTTTTATTAACATGTAGGCCTTCCACGCGAGTCTAATTATCGCCAATTTCTGTTAGATATTTTGCTTCTATTTTTTCCTATACGTATATTGCTAGGTTCAAGTCTCTGAAAGGGTAAGAAGCAAATTTTGGTAATGCAGAAAACAAGACAGCAGGGCGATGAACGAAACGTAAATCACAAGCAAATCACGCAATCGTGAAGGACGTGCTGCAAAATAATTGATTTTCAACAATTTCAAAAAGATACATTGATACCTGGTCATTTGTAATTTTGCAAAGAGTTTTTCAAGATACCCACACGTGTTTAAGTCAAATTTATCAAATGTGGAATCTTAAGTTGGTGGTTATGTACCTATACATATTCTTTTCGTCTTCCATTTTAAACAAAACAAAGAACGCCCTGTTGTTGATTTTTACTTTATTTATGGTAAACGGTTATAAATGGTGGAAATATATTTCAGAAATTATTTTCAACAGTTTATTAATGAGGGTGATTTTTTGACCACAAGTAAACAGGTATATAGCATTATATTAATAGATTTATTGACATCGATGTATCTTGTATATTGAATCTGCATATAAGGAAAGGGATTGTATAATTTAAATTTATTAGCTAGCCCACATGACTCTGTGTCTTCATTATTGCGGCATCAACCATTTTTTTAATATAATTTTTGGAGTGCCATTTACTAGTCATTTCTTGGTAAAGTAATACTTTATTTATTGCATTCTTGTTCCGGATATACATATACTGTAAATCGCTTTCACTATCCCTGTTTTCATATGTATGATTAATTTGAAAAGAAATATCGATATTATCAAATTCATATTCTGTATGTGAGGAGAAATTTATATATGACCCATTGCAAGTCTTGTGGTACGAAGTAATAACTCTTAAAACGGCCTACTATATTTTTATGCTTCGCACTACTGATTTGCATTTACCATATATTAATGTTTAAAATATGTAAAGTGAGCTTCAATATATTCAAATGGGAATTTAGGTTTGCATATAATACGAGTAATAAAAATCTGAAACATTACCATAACTTGCATTTCTTGTCATAGAGTATGCATGTATTACCAGTTTCATATTGTTTATTTCCATATTGAATTGCTTTCCGTTTTAAGAAAAAAAACAGCTTAAACCTAATTTGATTTCACATACCCAAACTAATTTCTAAACTTTGTATGTCTATATAATAATTCTTGTGATTGATTTTAAGGAGAAAACTGAACTTTTGGAGTCTTCTTTATGTTTTTCCTGGAGTTATAAGTAGTTTTAAAGACGGGTCAGAAAAATTTCACGTTTTCTGATGGATATATTGGTAATTGGACAAGGTGCTTACGTATTGGCAGCTTTTTGAGGGCTTATTACACGTGGGTGATAATCGGGTGGCACCTTTTGTAGGGTGGTTAGATGTGAAAAATGCTTTGTGCGCTGGAAATGAAATGAAAAGAAGAGGAGGGGTGCATACTTGGTTTCTGAGCATGCAGGAAAAGAAAAAAAATAAATCTCCCGGTTGTGGTCGATTGTATGCTTATGCCAGTCATAAGATAAAAAAAAACTGTTGGAACTATATGCTGCTGGAATCTCGTTTCTGAACACCCGCAGTCTCTATACTTACATAACCATAGAGCCTTCAACGAATATAATCTCTCGCAATCATCTAACTTTTCGATATACTCGCTATATTTTCTCGTAACTGCTATCAACTTTGCCATATTAACTGAGCTTTATCATGTGTTAATTTACAAGTGTTGCGTCATTATGTTAGTAATCTAGTATATATTTAAATACATTTTTATATTAATTAATTTGTATAAAAATTAATTGAACATGTTTTGTATCTATGTATAACATTTGACACAACTTTAACACGTATAGTGTAAATATTTCTACATAAATTACCAATAATAAGTCATTAATTTGCTTATAAGGTTAAATGCATTTCGACTAAATTTCGAGAAAAATAATTATTTAATTATACAATTGTAGATTTGTTTTATGTTTATTCCCAATTGCATCTAGTAGGCCTGGTCTGCTTTCAAAGCGTTTTAATGAAGCATAACTCACATTTGTCTTCAGGGCATTTCGTGGCGGATTTGGCATTTTTGTGCACTTTGGGAGAATAAATTAATTTACCAATGAGGTTATTCCAGTTGTGATCACTTTTAAATTATGTTAGGCATTTTAATGGCGTTTTATGATTATTATTGAAATTCTGGTTCGTTTATAACAGAGTTGCATGTTTGGAATATGGTTTTCTCGTCTGTATAATGAGTGTACTTTTAAAGATTTAATAAGCACAGAATAGAAGGGGCAAAAGCGTGTTATCTGATAATAATATGCTAGTTGGATGGTATAATTATTGGCAGGAATGTGTAAAGATTGCAAGCCGACAGAATACAACCAACGCCTTTGACCGTTATTTTGTGAACATTGATCGTTATTATGGCATTACCTACACTGAAAACTTGTAATTTAAACCGGTATGTGAGTTGCATTTCGTATTTCTCAAATTTCTAGACAAGGGGAAAAAAATTTTATTTTATTTTTTTTCCCATTTTGCAAGAAAAATAATACAAATGGGGGAAAAAAAGAGCTAGAAAGAATAGAGTGGCTCATATTTTCCGCATTGTGTTCTTGGTTGGGTTTACTCGCTGCCTGAATGGAAATTTCATTATTTTGCATGTCCTGATTTTGACGATGGAGGACGTGCATCTTCAATAAATCTAAAAACACAGCGCCCACGTTCTTCTGTTGATACGCATATTTTTATATGGAAACGGAATTTATTAGATGATACCCTATATCAAATTCCAAGAAATGCTCATGAAAACGTAATGACATCACAGAAAAATGATAATCACGAAGAATATGTTGTGATATCTTGTTTATATATCACTGTGCTAAAAATATTTCTTTTGACTTATTAATTTGTTCATTCCATGTCAGTTTGTACTCTTAATTATATTGTGTTGGGTATTAACAAGGGCAGAAGAAACCTAGTATATTTATATCGGACAAGCCGGGACCTGGCCACGCGTTGCTGTGGCTGAATTGTGTTTCTGGTATCCATTGGTTTGGAGTGATTTGGTGGGGATGGGATTCATGTGACGTAATCATCGTGTAAGGTTTCATGTCACCGTAGCGCCATGTGGTGGACAATGTTTTTAGTCATTCCGTGTTCGCGAACTGGGTTGGCATCGATAACTGGCGTTGTGATCGATAATGGCAGGCTCCGCCCAAGCGACGCCCTCCCGACCCCGCCCATGAACTTGCGGCTGCAGCAGGGCCGCCATGTTTTCTGCCGTGATACAGGCGGCCGACTTGTATCCGAAATTTCGAACCCTTTTGGGGTAGGAAGGTTGGGGTTTTTGGTCTACGAACCGTGTCCTGTGTGGGACGAACACATCCCGCTATAAATTATCGAAATCGGTGGAGCCGTTGCGAAGTGATGTGCAGACAACGGTGCCTATGAATGGCATCTTTACAATGAAACAATTAGTTATGAAATGTGAATCGGCTTCTGCATAGGATCTGCATGATTGCTTGTTTAAAGACTACTTATCGATATACAATACATAGGTATAGACATGTATAAAAACATTCAGCATATGTAATCTACATCAAACATAGTTTTATTTCAGTATAGGCGTGGTTTGCAAACTATCATTATGTTAGTTTGATGGTTCTGTCTGTACATGTATGCAGCTATTATATTATTGACCATCCCCTTGAAAGTGCATCTTAACAATCTTCGTCCTAAAAACAAAAGTTGAATGACGTTTATATGCGGACATGGCAAACTGAGTTTTTTAATTGCTTTCATGGAAACCTAGAAATTTATATGGGAGTGGCAACTTGTGCTAATCCCACAGACAGCCCTTTTGACACTTGGACTAATTTAGCATGAAATGTGCAATACAACGTTTAAACTTTACCTGATATCGACAATGCTTTCCTCATTATTGTCTGTCCTACACATTTTACATTGAAGAAATTCAGATATTTTTTGGCATGTTTTATAAATGTGATGTACTGTCTGGAATATACTATAGTAACTTATTCCAAACTGTATACTCGGCTTACTGGTTCTCGGACATAAAAGTAAAGCAGCTCAAGTTTTGTGTGGCAAGTTGTGTAGGATTAATATAAACTTTACATACACCGGCCTTTGCAATGTGCAATAATAAAATGCAATTTAAGTTTATTGAGTGTTAACCTACATGAATTGCAATTAGGAGTAGCTTCCCATAAAGTGTTATGTTCCTTTGCAAATGCTATAAATGTTTAAGTTTTATGCACACTTTACTCGAAAAATAATGTAAGAAGGTGGGTGATGGAAGAAGATTCTGCCAAATTTAAAAATCTGAAATTGTTCTTGCGCAATGATGAATATTACACATTAGTTTTTGTTTCCAGGTCAGGATGCACATACAGGTATTCCGATATATTGCATTTGGTTTGCAGAGGAAACGGTTTGCAGAGGAAACGGTCACGTGACTATTTGCCTGTTGGCTTATTTCATTACAGACGTGACCGATTCCAGGCAAGATACTTGAAACATAAATTTTAAAAAAGGGAATTTTGGTAAACTGCGTAAATGAGCAGCATTGCAAAATTGGAATAGCATGCT
>WWPM01025190.1:0-14581 GCA_023279145.1 Glomeris maerens | reverse complement strand
TTGGAAGAGTAACCGTTGATGGCTGCACCGTTACCATTGGTGAGACGAGAAGCTCCATTCTTGCCATTACCGTTGGAAGAGTAACCATTTGTTGCTGCACCGTTGCCGTTGGTAAGACGAGAAGCTCCATTCAATCCGTTACCGTTGGAAGAATAACCATTTGTTGCTGCTCCATCGCCATTGGTGAGGTGTTCTCCGTTCCCGTAGGCATTAGCTATTAAAGAAAGAGAAAACGGTTTCTGTAATATCGAGCAATGAGGATAATTGAAACGAGTAGATGCACTGTCACCCAAATGAGTGCGGTTAACTATAACTCCACCAACAAGAGAAGAACCAGGGGAGGGGCTAAAATGACCCAATCAGGAGAAATTGCTTATGCATTTGTTTGGCCAGGTGCTTTCGTCGTCGATAGAATCCAACACAAAATGGCGGCTTCGTGTAGGCGATCACTAGCCAGGCGAAGGCAATCGCAGATACATCATTGCATTTCATTCGTTGATTTGAACGAAAGGGGTGGGGCAAACCACGCCCCTGGTTCTTCTCTTGTTGGTTTAGTTATAGTTATAGTTATAGTTAGTTACCTCCGTAAGCAGATTGGATTTGTTGCTGGCTAGTCTCGCCAATGGCAGCGTTAAGGCTGTAGAAATCTGCAGACTGGCTGCAGTCAACGTTGTACCACCAATCGCAAACGAAGTACTTCTGGTTGAATAAGGTGCCGTTGGGGCACAGGAAGCTGTACTTGGCACCGCCATCCACGCAGATGTGGAAAACCTGAATGTAGATTGGTAATTGTAGGGATTTTTGTGCATGGTTCTTATAAATAATTACAGTTTTTCTGAATTCTGAAAACATTAAAGGGCTATGCTAGTGTAAAGTATTTGTTCTGAAAAAAACAACTATAGATTAAGTGAAACTTTGCAATTTGGTTTACTGGTTTGTTCCTCTGCAGACGTGCAATGTAAGGGCATGTAAGTTGCAAGATTTTAGAGCATGAATATTTCAGCAGTCCTTGAAGTTATAATTATTAGAATTGTATTGAAAATTGTCTTGCATATTTTATATTATTGTTAAGTTATGATAATTCTATGTGTCAAGATTGTTGTTGTACTGTTTTAAGCAATGAAGTTGGTGCTGATTCCAAGGAATGTTGAAATGAACACTAATTTTTGCTAGTACGTTTTTGATTTATATGCTATTAATGTAAATTAATTCTAGCTAACTAGGAAACTGGTAAAGTTGCAAATTTTGCAAGAGTTTACTGTCTACATTTAGCAGGCATTTCAGTATAACTTCTGAACATGCATGTTCAAATAATTGGCGTTTGTGTGTGGATAATATTGTTACCTGGCAGCGGGACACGTCCTCGGTATCTGCGTAGTAACCGGCAAATGGGAATTCCTGGCAACCAAAAACCGTTTCAGGAACAACGCTCAGAATAGGGTAGTCAACACCAGCAACGCCTGGGATTTCTGGGGTAGGTTCGCCTTCAATCAATTCAGACACAACCAGCTCCTCAGGGGCGATTGGCAAGTCGCCATTGCTGAAGGAGGCGCCATTTGTTGGGAAGGTTTCCAGGCCATCGGCCAACAAAGATGGCGATGGGTAACCATTTTGCTGAGCGCCATTTCCGTATCCCTGAAAACACGTATGTCATGTGTGTTTAGGAAGAAATTCTTAGAGAAGTCCAACACGCCTATCTCCAAATTTCTTTGCAATTAATAGCAATTCTCGAATAAAACACAAATGATAATGTTACTGGTATGACAATACAAAATGGCGGTTCATGCCACCACAGTGGCCCACAATTGTAATGTATTTATTTGGTGTGTTGGTAGACGGAGACCACTGTGCAATGGGCTATTGGAAACTATGACTACGATTAATGAATTGATATCTAATGAAAATTCCCAAAAGAACAATTGCGCAATTGACCATTAAATTTAAGTAATGGTTTGTAGTCAAATGGGACCACCATGTTGGAACATCAGAAACAATAGCACTTAATGTAGTGGTCTCTAGTAGTGGTTTTCAATAGGGCAATTTACTTCGAAAATACATTTGAGAGATTCGTGAACTGTTATAATCAAACTTAAAGGTGAATGGAATTTTCTTTCTATATTAATATAAATTGATAATTGGTGTAGCAATTAGCTAAATGTTATTTTTTTGAAGTATTTCTTAAATTTACAAGATTAAATTACTCGTTGAACATGATTTTGAAAGGAAATTGTAAACTTTCTTTATAATTTCCTGGTTGTTGTCTTATTAGTTCTACATAAATATTTTGAAAAATACATTTGAGGTGCTCCTGAAACCGTTGGCAGCAAATCCGTTAGTCTGTGCTCCATTGGTGGACATAGACGATTCAAATCCGTTGCTGTGAGCTCCGTTACCATAACCGTTGGAAAATCCGTTGCTAAGAGAACTCGGTGCTGATTGGCCGTTTGTTGCTCCATAATCGCCATACTTTTTTGGAAGGAAAATTCAAATCGTTATCCACGTGCTCTAGTCGAGTGCAGCACAGTTTTCCTTACCTGTGCAATGCTTTGCTTGGCTACCAGGCCCAATACGAAGATAAACACGGAGAAATTCATTTTATCCTGTGGAAAATAAGATTATATTTCAGCTCTGCAGAACGTTATTTTTATGAAAAAATATGTGAAACGTTTTAAACAATGGAAAAAAGACTTCTTTGTCTCATTCAGTCTGTTGGCTCTCGAATTTTGGAGCACAACCTCAAAATTTGAAATCAGGAGGAAATACTTCAGATTAGGAACTGTGATACTTGAAGTAGTTTGTTGCTTTAAGTCCCAGAATTTACTCCGAGTTCTGTGGTTCTACATATATATTTTCAATTTTAACTCAATTGTTTGAAGAAATTCTATATAAAATTAAGCAGACACGTGTTTTTGATTGAATGTAACGAAATTAATACTCCTGGGTAAGCTACATTCTATTATATGATAAAGCTTTTGCCAATACTTTCTGAGGAAAACGCTTATAAGATTATTTTGATCAATCAAGAACATTGAATTATTATAAATAGAACTTTTTATTCGATTTCGTATTGCATGATTTATCTCTAAAATTGTATAAGGTAAAGTAGCTTTTCATATTGGTGTTATAGTATATACTTATAAGTAGAGTGCGGATTTTACGTGCAAGCACTTATTTTTTTTCTTAACTTATTATGATTAGGAATCTTACAGAAAAGCGTTTTAATTGCATTTGGAATTATTTGGACATCATTTTTGTGTACGTTTTTGTATGTTTTTTGGGCTAATTTTAGCAAGTAAAGTTGCGCACAAAATGCACGTAAAATCCGCACTCTACTTATAAGTATTTGTAAGTGACATTAATATTTAATCCGAAAGTTCTATTGAATTTTCAATATTCCTGTAATTTCAAGTCATGGCAATTATTTGAAATACCTTTCTATGAAGGTGATCCAAGCTGATTTTTCCAAGGTACCCTTTGCTGCTATAACTCAGCTGAAAATGAGAGATGTGGATGTTGTTTGTTGGCAAATGTGCAACTGATGCTTTAGTTGGGCATCCACTGGTCCTTTTATACGAAAGTTAGTGAGGCAAATGTGGGAGTGGTTAGGAGGTGAATTTTGAGTTTGAAAAAAATGAAAGTAAGAGTAAATCACGTGTTAGTATTTTGAGATGAAAGCGAAGGTGGGATTTGTTTTGTGGCGCCGATGCTTTTGGGTGTGTGGGGAGGGGCACTTTGCAGCTGACGTCATATTATCTTCGCTCCACTTCGACTGAATGTGTGCCACCACATTAAAATGCGTGCACACATATCGTGCAAGTTTCGTGAAGATGGCCACCAGTGAAAGTATCCCACCCATTTCCATTTATTTCTCATCCCTCCCCACTCGGCTGTCGTTTTTGTAATATTTCTCTCGAATTCTTCACCTAGATGCACACCTCTTCTTGAAAATCTAGAAATCCTAATGTCAAGAATGTTAAAATGAGTAAATTGCATTTTAACCAATGTCGTGGGGAAAATAATAACTAAAAACACCTGTTGCATGTGTTCTGTGTATAGATATGAAGATAGTTTTTTGCTTAAATTGCAAACAGAAATTTTGTGAGCAATCCAATATCTGGTTATATTTTTAAAATGGTAATGAAACAATGCCCTCTCTTCAAAGTTGGTCAGTTCAATTTGCATCATGTAATAATGCTTTTGCCAGTGTTTTGTGAAGTCTTGCATACATTATCTTAATGATGTTGCTGAATGCATTTGATATATTCAGTGCTAATGGCTAGATTTCAACATTTATGTTCTCTCCTGCATTTGCATATATGAATCCGATTGATTGTTATTCGCTTACCAAGAAATAGTTAGCATTATTAATTGTCGTTATATATCACTTGTTGATAAAAGACGTCAATGTATTGTGGTAATAAATCTAGACCTCCTTTTTCAATCCATATTATGAAAAATTGGATTTTCTTGCAGTTATTAAAGAGTTTTTTTTAAGTAAATGCTACTGTAAATTTTGTAGCTCTGCGTGCATTCAATGAAATTGTGACACAATATATCTTCAAGTGGGGCAATTTGCATCGATATTTATTGTATTCATACACTTGTGTGTTTCATGGGCATTAAAATTGCGATATAGGAAATGTTTCCAATTCATTTGTAGTTTTGCAGATAAGCATTTATGGTCATCATGTGTTCGGTTTACGATAATTCAAGTGTTCTTTTAGAAGTTTGCTGTATAGGTCGTAAAATGATGATTTAAAGCATCAGTCGTGTTTCTATAATCGAGGTTTATGTGTAGCCTACTCGTTTTTATGCATTATCGCCATATAGGTTTGAGAGTATTCCATTTGTGCATGGAGAATTGCGAAATAATTTCAACAGGATTATATTTATGTTCCTCATGTGTTCAAAGCAGCTTGAATGTTGTGGAGCGCATTTTTGTGCTGAGCCCATTGAAATACATACATATAAGTATATACGTCATGTAGTAAAGATAAGATTACAAGGATGTGATATTCATTACTTGTCTGAAAAACAACGAAAATTCATGTTATGTTTTGTTGTAATGGTTTTAATGGGGGAAAGGAAGAAAAATTGAAAAGCGAAAGCGCAACACAAAAGCAGAGTTCATGTGACATTAGAATTGCTAAACAGATGAGACTTCATATTTATTGATGATTTCCGTGAGTTTTCCCTATCGTCCCATTTTGCTCGGTTTGTTGAGAAATTCCGGAAGGTGATCCAAAAAGCGGAAATGACCTAGTGCATATCTGAAATATGTTTAACCCATATGCGAAAATTGACTGATCCATGCTCAAAAGTTCCTCCACTTTTACTCTCAATATGAAAATGTTTTTGAGCCAAATGCCAGCTATAGTTTGATTTAGTAAGTATGCTAGCTGTATTTGATGTAAATGTGCTCTTCCATCTATCATTACTGCTATTTTTAAGCATACATAATGCAAATGTTAATTTATTTCAATTCTTAAAATTAGACAGTTTTAAGGGTTGTTGGAAAATAACATATTGTAACTTATTGCAATAAACATGCACGAAGGTTACTTACATTTCTACTTAGCTGCTTGGGTTGCTCAATATATTATGGTTAAAAATATAAATTTGGATTTAATCTTAATTATGCAAGTAAATTTATGGTATAGAGCTTGAATGACAATTTAGCAAACATGTAATAGTTAAATAAAACAATTGCTATTGATTTTTATTCAAAATTTATATGTCTGCTTTATGATTTCAAAAATAACACTTAATTTACATGATTGGTCAGTATAGTTTGCGTAAATATATACCTATACTAATCTAATGCTGCTTGTTTTTATAAATATATCAAATTACTACGGTTTTTATAATGTTCCCAAACTGGAGAAAAATGGCTGACAAACCTATATTTGAGCTGCATGTTATTTTGTAAAAAAAAAAGTTAAGTAGTTTAGTTCCAAGTACTTGGAATAAATGCTTGTTCATGTAGAGATCTAATTTCTGAGTCTCCCTGTAATTGTTTTCAGAAAGCCAATGACGTTTGAGTGACATATTAATCTTACTTGGTGTTGAAATGAAAAAGTCTGCTCATTTCTGCTTGCTTTTTGGCCGACCAAATGATCAAGTCTTTGTCATTACTAATAACTCCCTGGAGAGTCCTTGATTAGATTTATGATTAAGACTGATGCACATGTGCCGATAAGGCTTTTAGACGATTGAAAATGAGTTATGTTTCGTCATTTTTTTTCTCAAGTTTCGACTTTCCATGCATTTTATTTCTTACTTTTGGATGCCGGATTATAACAGCGATTTCCATATGTCAGACCTTACGGGATATTTCACGATTGTGTTTTCGATTTTTCTTTCAAAAGGCAAAAACATGGAAAACGGCTATTAATCAGTCATATGATATTGCAGCATAATAGGTTTTTCGAGTGAAAATGAGCAGATTTAAGAAGTAATGCTTGATTTATGCCGTGATGGGCAAGACCTATTTGAAATCGTGACTGAAGATGAATTGGTGACGTCAGAAGCGTGTGCCACTTAATTGGAAATACATTGAGGATAATTTATACCATCCACTTCTAAAATTTGGATTTGAATATAGTAAAGGGGCACAAGTTAAAAGTTAAGTTAGTGGAATATTTCGGGTGATTCCAACCAAAAATTTGCAGTTTTTCACCATTTTTATACTAAATTTTCCCTATGTTAATGTTTCTTCTTAGTTTTGCTATTGCTTTATAATGCATTTTGAGCTCATGTCAACGGGTAATAATGGCTCTCATAAAGCACATGCAATGCAAAAAGATTGCAGTGAATATCCTTGCAACTGTCATCTCTTAAATGAATGTTCATTAAATTGCTTTAGGAGATACATAGTTAATGTTTTTTTCCTTGAACATTTATATTTATGTGACTATACCAAGTTTTTATTCAAATAGATAATGAAAGATGTCGTCACATTTCAACTTTTGGCATCCTTTTTAAAGCATTTTATTTGTAAGAGTCTGGAAAAAGTTGTTTATATGATACATTGCATTATTTCAATAATTATTCCATGTATGGATCTGATCGTATATATGGACTTCAAAGTTCAGCAATTGTTGAATAAAAACCCAAAAAGTGTTTCCACTCATTTATATGCAAAATGTACGTTCATATTTTCTTATACTTTAAATTGTAATTACCTTTCAACATATGCTATTGCAGTAGTTCGTCTGATATATCAGTGGCACGTGTGAAATGGTACAAAACTTTTTTCCGAAAACTTGCAATAATTATCTCAATATAGACATGGTTTTTATGCTAATGTGTGTTATTTTGCACGACTAAATGCATAGGTACAAAAGTTGAATAGGCGTGTTTTTATATAAAGCTTGTTTCTTATATTCAATGTAATAAGGGATTGCAATAAAAATCCCGGAAAAATGGGGCCTTATACTTTGGGGAACATTGCGTGCAAATAATTATACCCTATGACTCCTGTTTAGTATTTAGTACGCTTTAATGTCATCATTAACGCTTTCTAGTTTAATATGTTGAAATATTCACCTCTTTGCTGATGCGCGGTAGGTGATTTTCTACCCATTTGTATTTTGAAAAATGCTAGATTATGCATGCATGATTGAAGTGCTCTCAACGTTTTTTTCTGTCTCTATACACTTTTCGTAAAAATTAATACCTTCATGGTAACAGTTTTCTTTAAAAAAAATGCAGCAACGACCTGTTTTAAAATGAAATCTGAGAATCTGTTCATGTCGTTTTGGAAAAGCATTTGTAAGACTGAAGAATTATATACAATGATGAATGCTAGCTTGTTTTGGGGAGCATCCATCACATATTTTTTGCGCCGCTTTCTTCCTCTATTTCATGTTTTTGCCATTTTAAACAAATTGCTTTGCTATTGTTGCAATAATTGCACACAGTTTAGCAGAGACGTTTACAATTATTATTCTTGGAGCTACTTTGTGCTATAACTTTTAACTTTAAAGATGTTCGCTTTGGAACTATTCAGAAAAAAAGTGTTTATACACCCGGAAAATCTGTGTTGTTTGATCGTTGTAACATTGTATTATTACTTCCCTACTTGAGTTGGCATCGATTTCAGAGATTGCAATCACAGAAGCTTTGATAGATTGATCGGTTCCGATTACTCCCTGTGAAACCTTAGAAACTTTTCAATGCATCTGCATGCCCTTTTGTTGTAGACTTTTGTGTTGCCTTCAAAAACTGGTATATACCATGTGGCTGATTTTGAGCACTGATAATAACCAGTACCTATATACCCAAGTCGAAACTTGGTGGGTGTTTTTTGATACACAATATATCGCAGATGTTTGTTTGTATACCTGTTAAAAATCCACATGATTGTATTTTACTGCTGTTGTGTGTGGGTTTAAAAAGTCATTTTTCTCCCCTAAAGCGTTTGTTTAATTACAAGACAGAGCCGCTTGTGCAGGCTATCAATCATCTCCAAAATGAATGCAGGTGAATTTTTTAAAACCAACAGAAACTTAGATATAAAAATATTTGCGTGTTCAAAGTTTAACAATTTTTGCTTTATATTTATTTTTAAACTAAAGCTGCATGTACCGATTAATTCTTGAGGAAATTGATATGGTAGTTTTGAATGTATAGTAGTACGTATACTGTATATTAAAGATGCAATGGACCGGTTGTTATGCTTGCCTCTATACAGGGTGTTGCAGAATTACAGGGACAAACTGACAGGGCATATTCCCTGCGTGAAAATTAGACAAAGTTCTGAAAAACCCATGTCCCCAAACGTTTAGGTTATTAAGTAGGACCGACATAAAATGTGACATCCATAATTCATGCTCCCCACATCTTTCCATTGATCATTCATTATGCGTTCCTAATAAAGCTGTGGGGAGCATGAATTATGGATGTCACATGCTATGTAGGTCCTACTTAAAAACCTAACCCTGTCAGTTTGTCCCTGTAATTCTGCAACACCCTGTAGATTATGATGTATAGGCTTATTATATTAGTTGCATTTATAAATATTGACTGATATTCAAGAAATATTGCAATTTGCACTAAAACACGTGCATTTACACGCATACAATATAAGTTTTTTTTATCAAATTATGTGAGTCATATACCAAGTTTTTGATGAGTTAGTTTAAATGGATCGTAAATATGAAACTGAATGTGTGAAAACCAACCGGGAAAAGCAATCAAGTTCGATGTATTTGACATCTGCACTCCTCCTCCTCCTCCTCATACCAGTTTATTATGTGTTTTTCATTTCCATGCATGAAAGATGAACTTTTAAAATAATGTTATAGGCTTGTGTGCATGTGACCATCCGGGTCGGGGTTGGTTTTGTTTGACTTCTTTTCTGCACGAGCAATTTAACTGTTGATGAAGCAAATTAAGAGAGAATTTATGAAGTGCTACAAGTCAAGTGCATGCAATTACAAAAGATTTACATTAGGTACTCGTTTTTCTTTGTTGCTCTAGAAAGAATGCTTTGTGATAAAGTATGGAGAAATATGGGCCATGGTTATATGTGTTGTGCGCTATATGGCAAAAAGGAACTTGAGCAATCTTAAAATATGAAATGCAATTATAAACTGGATGCCATATATTTTCACAGTCCTAATCCAAATCTATGTCCCTGTAAATATTTGCTCATGCATGCATATACATGCTTATAATTTGGGCTTCATACAATTCAGAATCTTACTTAGGCTTAATGAAAATTGTTTGCCATGATTCAAAATACAAGATCCATAAATCATGTATGTTTTTTGTTAGTGCTGACGTATTTCCAGATGCGTTTTATGGATAGTGAACTGCACTATATTATATTCTTGTGTAGTGACGTGATTTTTTTAATTTGTCTGAATTTCACTTGATTGTATAGATACGTATGTACACTATGACTCGGCATTTTATTTCTTGAATGTCGAAGAAGGAATGTTTTTATTAACATGTAGGCCTTCCACGCGAGTCTAATTATCGCCAATTTCTGTTAGATATTTTGCTTCTATTTTTTCCTATACGTATATTGCTAGGTTCAAGTCTCTGAAAGGGTAAGAAGCAAATTTTGGTAATGCAGAAAACAAGACAGCAGGGCGATGAACGAAACGTAAATCACAAGCAAATCACGCAATCGTGAAGGACGTGCTGCAAAATAATTGATTTTCAACAATTTCAAAAAGATACATTGATACCTGGTCATTTGTAATTTTGCAAAGAGTTTTTCAAGATACTCACACGTGTTTAAGTCAAATTTATCAAATGTGGAATCTTAAGTTGGTGGTTATGTACCTATACATATTCTTTTCGTCTTCCATTTTAAACAAAACAAAGAACGCCCTGTTGTTGATTTTTACTTTATTTATGGTAAACGGTTATAAATGGTGGAAATATATTTCAGAAATTATTTTCAACAGTTAATTAATGAGGGTGATTTTTTGACCACAAGTAAACAGGTATATAGCATTATATTAATAGATTTATTTGACATCGATGTATCTTGTATATTGAATCTGCATATAAGGAAAGGGATTGTATAATTTAAATTTATTAGCTAGCCCACATGACTCTGTGTCTTCATTATTGCGGCATCAACCATTTTTTTAATATAATTTTTGGAGTGCCATTTACTAGTCATTTCTTGGTAAAGTAATACTTTATTTATTGCATTCTTATTCCGGATATATATATACTGTAAATCGCTTTCACTATCCCTGTTTTCATATGTATGATTAATTTGAAAAGAAATATCGATATTATCAAATTCATATTCTGTATGTGAGGAGAAATTAATATATGACCCATTGCAAGTCTTGTGGTACGAAGTAATAACTCTTAAAACGGCCTACTATATTTTTATGCTTCGCACTACTGATTTGCATTTACCATATATTAATGTTTAAAATATGTAAAGTGAGCTTCAATATATTCAAATGGGAATTTAGGTTTGCATATAATACGAGTAATAAAAATCTGAAACATTACCATAACTTGCATTTCTTGTCATAGAGTATACATATATTACCAGTTTCATATTGTTTATTTCCATATTGAATTGCTTTCCGTCTTAAGAAAAAAAAACAGCTTAAACCTAATTTGATTTCACATACCCAAACTAATTTCAAACTTTGTATGTCTAATAATTCTTGTGACTGATTTTAAGGAGAAAATTGTGAACTTTTGGAGTCTATGTTTTTACTGGAGTTATAAGTAGTTTTAAAGACGGGTCAGAAAAATTTCACGTTTTCTGATGGATATATTGGTAATTGGACAAGGTGCTTACGTATTGGCAGCTTTTTGAGGGCTTATTACACGTGGGTGATAATCGGGTGGCACCTTTTGTAGGGTGGTTAGATGTGAAAAATGCTTTGTGCGCTGGAAATGAAATGAAAAGAAGAGGAGGGGTGCATACTTGGTTTCTGAGCATGCAAGAAAAGAAAAAAAATAAATCTCCCGGTTGTGGTCGATTGTATGCTTATGCCAGTCATAAGATAAAAAAAAATGTTGGAACTATATGCTGCTGGAATCTCGTTTCTGAACACCCGCAGTCTCTATACTTACATAACCATAGAGCCTTCAACGAATATAATCTCTCGCAATCATCTAACTTTTCGATATACTCACTATATTTTCTCGTAACTGCTATCAACTTTGCCATATTAACTGAGCTTTATCATGTGTTAATTTACAAGTGTTTTGCGTCATTATGTTAGTAATCTAGTATATATTTAAATACATTTTTATATTAATTAATTTGTATAAAAATTAATTGAACATGTTTTGTATCTATGTATAACATTTGACACAACTTTAACACGTATAGTGTAAATATTTCTACATAAATTACCAATAATAAGTCATTAATTTGCTTATAAGGTTAAATGCATTTCGACTAAATTTCGATATATTTAATAATTATTTAATTATACAATTGTAGATTTGTTTTATGTTTATTCCCAATTGCATCTAGTAGGCCCTGTTCTGCTTTCAAAGCGTTTTAATGAAGCATAACTCACATTTGTCTTCAGGGCATTTCGTGGCGGATTTGGCATTTTTGTGCACTTTGGGAGAATAAATTAATTTACCAATGAGGTTATTCCAGTTGTGATCACTTTTAAATTATGTTAGGCATTTTAATGGCGTTTTATGATTATTATTGAAATTCTGGTTCGTTTATAACAGAGTTGCATGTTTGGAATATGGTTTTCTCGTCTGTATAATGAGTGTACTTTTAAAGATTTAATAAGCACAGAATAGAAGGGGCAAAAGCGTGTTATCTGATAATAATATGCTAGTTGGATGGTATAATTATTGGCAGGAATGTGTAAAGATTACAAGCCGACAGAATACAACCAACGCCTTTGACCGTTATTTTGTGAACATTGATCGTTATTATGGCATTACCTACACTGAAAACTTGTAATTTAAACCGGTATGTGAGTTGCATTTCGTATTTCTCAAATTTCTAGACAAGGGGGAAAAAATTTTATTTTATTTTTTTTTCCCATTTTGCAAGAAAAATAATACAAATGGGGGAAAAAAAGAGCTAGAAAGAATAGAGTGGCTCATATTTTCCGCATTGTGTTCTTGGTTGGGTTTACTCGCTGCCTGAATGGAAATTTCATTATTTTGCATGTCCTGATTTTGACGATGGAGGACGTGCATCTTCAATAAATCTAAAAACACAGCGCCCACGTTCTTCTGTTGATACGCATATTTTTATATGGAAACGGAATTTATTAGATGATACCCTATATCAAATTCCAAGAAATGCTCATGAAAACGTAATGACATCACAGAAAAATGATAATCACGAAGAATATGTTGTGATATCTTGTTTATATATCACTGTGCTAAAAATATTTCTTTTGACTTATTAATTTGTTCATTCCATGTCAGTTTGTACTCTTAATTATATTGTGTTGGGTATTAACAAGGGCAGAAGAAACCTAGTATATTTATATCGGACAAGCCGGGACCTGGCCACGCGTTGCTGTGGCTGAATTGTGTTTCTGGTATCCATTGGTTTGGAATGATTTGGTGGGGATGGGATTCATGTGACGTAATCATCGTGTAAGGTTTCATGTCACCGTAGCGCCATGTGGTGGACAATGTTTTTAGTCATTCCGTGTTCGCGAACTGGGTTGGCATCGATAACTGGCGTTGTGATCGATAATGGCAGGCTCCGCCCAAGCGACGCCCTCCCGACCCCGCCCATGAACTTGCGGCTGCAGCAGGGCCGCCATGTTTTCTGCCGTGATACAGGCGGCCGACTTGTATCCGAAATTTCGAACCCTTTTGGGGTAGGAAGGTTGGGGTTTTTGGTCTACGAACCGTGTCCTGTGTGGGACGAACACATCCCGCTATAAATTATCGAAATCGGTGGAGCCGTTCCGAAGTGATGTGCAGACAACGGTGCCTATGAATGGCATCTTTACAATGAAACAATTAGTTATGAAATGTGAATCGCGGCTTCTGCATAGGATCTGCATGATTGCTTGTTTAAAGACTACTTATCGATATACAATACATAGGTATAGACATGTATAAAAACATTCAGCATATGTATATGTATATCTACATCAAACATAGTTTTATTTCAGTATAGGCGTGGTTTGCAAACTATCATTATGTTAGTTTGATGGTTCTGTCTGTACATGTATGCAGCTATTATATTATTGACCATCCCCTTGAAAGTGCATCTTAACAATCTTCGTCCTAAAAACAAAAGTTGAATGACGTTTATATGCGGACATGGCAAACTGAGTTTTTTAATTGCTTTCATGGAAACCTAGAAATTTATATGGGAGTGGCAACTTGGGTTAATCCCACAGACAGCCCTTTTGACACTTGGACTAATTTAGCATGAAATGTGCAATACAACGTTTAAACTTTACCTGATATCGACAATGCTTTCCTCATTATTGTCTGTACTACACATTTTACATTAAAGAAATTGAGCTATTTTTTGGCATGTTTTTATAAATGTGAAGTACTATCTGGAATATACTATAGTAACTTATTCCAAACTGTATACTCGGCTTACTGGTTCTCGGACATAAAAGTAAAGCAGCTCAAGTTTTGTGTGGCAAGTTGTGTAAGATTAATATAAACTTTACATACACCGGCCTTTGCAATGTGCAATAATAAAATGCAATTTAAGTTTATTGAGTGTTAACCTACATGAATTGCAATTAGGAGTAGCTTCCCATAAAGTGTTATGTTCCTTTGCAAATGCTATAAATGTTTAAGTTTTATGCACACTTTACTCGAAAAATAATGCAAGAAGGTGGGTGATGGAAGAAGATTCTGCCAAATTTAAAAATCTGAAATTGTTCTTGCGCAATGATGAATATAACACGTTAGTTTTTGTTTCTAGGTCAGGATGCACATACAGGTATTCCGATATATTGCATTTGGTTTGCAGAGGAAACGGTCACGTGACTATTTGCCTGTTGGCTTATTTCATTACAGACGTGACCGATTCCAGGCAAGATACTTTAAACATAAATTTTAAAAAAGGGAATTTCGGTAAACTGCGTAAATGAGCAGCATTGCAAAATTGGAATAGCATGCT